>OY776281.1:13572456-13577456 GCA_963675445.1 Linnaemya vulpina
ACGAAAACTCTCAAAATAAATTCTGTTATTCATGTATATTCAACATTGTTAAAAATTTTTATTTGCGAACATATTTAGCTTATACTCTGTTATTCATGTATATTCAACTTGATAGAATTTGTTTACTCTTCTTTTGTAAGTGGTAATGCAAAGTATAACTTAATGCGCTCACCATATGTGTACGAACAAAAATTCTTGCTTATGTTTACTCATGTATGTATGAATACAAATAAAATACAATTAAAGTATTCTCATACAAGAACGAATAAAGGTAAATATTTTTGGTTTTGTCAAACACGAATAGAATACATTACAAAAATATATAACCATTCGTGTTCATGTATATGAGTGATAAATGAATGAATATTTGGAACCCTGGATTTGTCCAACACTATTCACCATGGTACAATAATCAGGTAACACCGTATTTTGTTGGTAGAATAGTACAAAAGGTTGTCAAAAAAATTTGTGTTTGTGTTGAAAATTAAATTAATTGAAATTTATTATATTTTTCACTAAGAAAATGTATACACTACCGGCCACTTGAATAGATTCACTAATCTTTACACTTACATTTGAATTTTCTCTTAATATAAACTTTAAGACAACACAAAATGCAGTAAAAATAAGTGAAAATTTTATGCTACTTGAATTCTAAATTTAAACGGTCGTGAGATACTGCAATACTTTTTAACACAAACATTGTAAGACGAATAATTCGAAGTGCTAGACATTGAAAAATATTCAAAATTAAAAAAAGGCATTGTTAAATAGTGTTCGTAAAGGTCAATATTATTATTATTTGAAATATACAAAAAAGGTTAACATAAAAAACATTTTTTTGCTGAGTTTTTAAATTGAAGATGGTGAACCTATTCAAGTGGCACAAAAAATTATGTTTATTAGTTCTGCAAAAAAATATTATTAAAATTCAGTTATTAATTATAGAAACAATTTCTTTCATTTTAATAACACACAATCCAATACTTTAGAATTTCAAAATAAAATATAATTAAGCACTTAATTAATTTTTGAATAAAATTAATTTGAATGCAAAGAATATAGTAAACTTACTCAAGTGGTCGGCAGAGCACATATATGAACTTTCAAAACAATTTGACAATTTTACATTAAAAAACATGAAGCAGCTGAACTAGTGGTGTTATCTGATTATTGTACCATGCTAGGCACTATTTATCACTCATGTTTTTTCTGAAAAATACTACCTAAAACATAGGGAATTGCAATATCACAATTCTTTTAAATATTTGTCAACGGAAAATATTAAAATACACATATGGTAGCATTATACTAATCTTATATAGTTATAACTGGGAGATTTACAAATTTAATTAACGTGTATGGCTGAATAAATTTTTTTAGTTAATTTTCTATTGAGAGGCTATACTTGATAGCTGGAGTGTTTTGTTTGTATCATACCTCCAGGCAAAGCAGATGAAAATACGGACGAAGAAGACTTTGATGACGATGTCCTTCCTAATGTGGATGTAAGTAGCTTATAACTGAAATTATTTGATGTACATAGCGAAGCAGTTTAGTCAATAGCCAGATAATATATTGGAATGCGCTGGAACTTTTGAGGTCGAAGCCATTAGGAAAGCTTCAGGCGAACCTCATGAGTTCTATGATTCACGTGAGAACGATGACGTTAACTTTCTCTCTATGGCTCCTTCAACATCTTCCATTGTCATTCCACCATCTAAAAAAGTCCAATTAAAACTCAGATACAGGGAAATACAATATATAAAAAGTTATCAGATTTTTAAGTTGACACAAAGGAGAAATCGTGAAGGCAAATTTGAGTATAATATATCCCAAAGAAATGTACCACTCGATGATGTTAAAGAAAAACTGGCCAATAGCTTATGAGGAAAAACGCCGTTAGACTTATTCAGACTATTTTTTGATGATGAGGTTTTGTATATGATAATCGAGGAAACAAATCGCTATGCCCAACAGCAAAATTATTCCTTTGCGCTAGACAACATAATGCTCTAAAGATTCCTTGGAGTTTTGGTGTTATCTGGATATCACACTGTGCCTGCTGCATGCAATTATTGCGCAAATCACCCTACATTAGGCATTCCTGCTATGAAGTCATGTATGCCAAGAAACAAGTTTTTGAATATTCAAAAATTTATTTACTTCAGCAACAACTTCAACTTAGACAAGAACAACAAAATGGTAAAGGTATTGTTTAATTCAATCGAAATTATCTTTTATTAGTATATTTATTATATATATTTTACATAAGATACGTCCTTTATATGAGGTAGTAAACAAAAAATTTATGCAATTTGGAGGCAGATTTGTCGATTGATGAGCAGATGGTACCATATTTTGGAAGACACTCTTGCAAAATGTTTGTACGCGGAAAGCCAATTCATTTTGGGTATAAGTTATGGTGTCTCTACTCTTCAGCTGGATATCTTTATAACTGCATACCATATGTCGGCGGACAAACACAACAAGGAACTTGGTTTAGGAGCTGATGTGGTTCTTCGCTTACTAGAAAATATAGAGTTTGTAGATAGGCATGCCGTGTAGTTTGATGACCTTTTCACTTCTTACTACCTCATGTGCCTAGTGTCTGAAAAAAGATTGTGTGCAACAGGCACTGTGCGAGCAAATATAATAAGAGGCGCTGAGTTTAAGACCGGAAAATCTTTAGAAAGAAGCGATCATGATTTTCATGACAGCAAAAACAAAATTTTAATTTTCCTTTGGCAGGATAATAAAGAAGTCACAGTCGTCACTGATTTTGATCAATTTATCCTACTGTTCCCACAAAACAGAAATAATGATGGCGGCATAAAAGAGAACGGTCGTTTTGTGAATTATAACTAACCACAGTAATTGAAAAACTACAAAAAAGGAATGGGAGAAGTGAATTTGCATGACAATTCTGTACAAAATTATAGTGTTGCAATTCGAGCAAATAAATGGTACTGGCCTTTATGGATCCCCACCTTAAATTCTTCATTAGTAAATGCTTGGAAACCTGACTGTTTTCGTCGTCGTCAACAAAACGAAAGTATTAAATCTCAAAAAAATATCGAGTAGAACTTGCGTATTCTTTAATGATGCAACTACAAGATGTTGATTCAACGAGTGATGACAATGCTGCTGACTCACCAAGAATTTAACAAATAGTATTTCTGTAAGAAGAAGTAAACATCTCGTTTTTAATATAGAGCAAAACCAAGTTCATTTGTATGCAAAAAGTCCAATATTGCGCTTCATACACATTGCTTTGAGGCATACCACGAAGAAAATTAATACATGCTTTTAATTTAAGTAATTGGCGTATTCTATTTTGATTGAAATGAATTAAATAAATTAGTTTGAGTTTATAAAAAAAATTTTTTTTTGTTATTTACAATCTATATAAACTATAAAACAAATATGCTACTGCAATTCAGTAACCTTTAACAATTCGGTATTTGTTTAATTTGTCGATGTTTTTCGCTATTTGCAATAACGATTGTGTGATTCAGTAACCTTGTGTTAATAGAAGTAAACAAACAGTGAAATTGGATGGCATATCTTTGTAAATATACGAAAAGCACAAAGAGGATTAAAGAAAACCTTATTTGTGATCTCTGTATGTACATGCAAAAAATCTGAACCGCAACTTAATGTTTTTATATTATTTTATTTCATTCCAATTTTTTTACAGGTAAGTAAATTTAATTGTTAATACATTAACTATTTGACATACTGTCATTGTACTATTATAATATGAAATTTATTTGTTGGGTTGTTAAGCAATATCTATATGCATTTCATTGGCGCTTTTTACCAAATCGTACTTTATAATAGTACAATGACAGTATGTCAAATAGTTAATTTATTAACAATTAAATTGAGATTTTATTTTTCATTTTGCCTTATAAATACTTTCATTGTTATCCAAAGGATTGCTAATTGTATAAAGGTATAGACAAATAAAATAGTCATATCGAATTAAAGTTGTTTTTTGGGTTTGGTTTGTATAAGTTTCGTAGCCTACTACACTTATTATAATGTGATTTTTTTAAATCATTTGTGAATTTGTATAGTTAATTTATTAACATAATTCTCAGATGGTTTATAAAAGTCTTTTAATAAGTTGAGAAGTTTGAAACTTTTCCAAACTGTGGTTGAAGTCTACTGACGATTTGGTAAAAAGCGCCAATGAAATGCATATAGACATTGCTTAATAACCCAACAAATAAATTTCGTAAGTAAATTTATATTTTTATGTATATATTACTAATATTATTCTGTATTACTAGGATAAATAATGTCATACAGTGTACCCAAAAGAAGACAGGCCACAGCCGATAGATCGTATGCTAAATATTCAAAAGCCATTTGATACAATTTTTAAACTGCTAACTTTAGCAACACAATATATTTTGTAGTTTACTTAACTAAAGTAGAATAGATAAGCCCAACACACCTGACTTCAACCGATAACGAATATCGTTAAAAATTGTGCAGAATATTGTTGTATCTAATTTTTTAACCTTTTTTCTTTTAGTAATTAATTAATTAAGAACAGAAAACAATTATAAACGAAGACTTCTGTTAGAAATTATTAATATACCTGTTAGGGAAGGAATGAATTTTAAAATAGATACTGAAAATTTAGCTCAGAACTATAGATATTTAATTCATAGAAATTAAGTTATTAAAATTAATTGTTTATGTTAAATTATTCACACAATATATATAATATTTTTACATATGCATGCATGTTTACAATTAAAAAATCGATAATAATGATTATTATGTTAAATTATTTGCGCTGTATGCATATGTTAAGATCATATATATTATACATATTAAGATCATATGTTAAAATGTTTTAATATTAATAATATCAATTACAAAACATTAAAAGAATTGTTTGTTAACACATACACATCGTTTTCATTACATTATTATATATAACTAAAATTTATAATATTTATGAATTTTGTAGTTAGTATGTT
>OY776281.1:13591443-13596443 GCA_963675445.1 Linnaemya vulpina
TATAAAAAACTAAAAATTACTTTGTTTTTAGTAAAATAATCGATTTGATTTAGAATTGGAACGTATCTTTAATATTTCAGTGCAATTCCATACAAAAGGGTTACTCGAATTGTGACGTTTTGATTGCGACGAATTTTTTGGGAACCAATTATCGTCGCAAAGCGAGGTATTAGTGTATATATATATATATATATATATATATATATATATATATATACATATATATGTATATATATATATATATATATATATATATATGTATATATATATATATATATATATATATATATATATACATACATATATATATATATATATATATATATATATAATATATATATATATATATATATATATATATATATATATATATACATATATATATATATATATATATATATATATATATGTAAATATGTAAATAATTTTACTTTACTTTCTATATTTGGATCGCCATCAAAACATTTCGTGTAAACCAATTACTCCCTATTTCCAAGAACCTTTACAAGGTAACTATCGAAAATATATTTGAAATAAATAAAGCTTACATATTTTGAATTATACTAAAATTCCTTGTTTTCAATTATTTATATAAATTAATAAACCCATCATATATACGCCGAAACATTGGTCCTCCGCACCAGATTTTACAAGGAATTAAATTCAATGCCGGATCCTTCACGAGGAAGCTTTATTCAATTTTCAAATTTTGGTAAATAAAACTAAGGAAAATAGGTTAGTAAATTGTTATTAAGAGGTGGCTGATTTATAGTGAGGTGAACATAAAACAACAAAACACAGTCGCATATGCAAATGCAAATACACACATAACAGCTTTGGTTATTTTAACAAAACAGTGTCGGTGAAAATAATTGTTAATAATTAATTTTAATTTTACACACTATATATTGAGTTCGTATGCATTGTACAGAAAAAATTAAAGTGAGTGAGTTTGTTTACGCGAATAACCACGCAAAAAGAAATTAAATGAAATTCGTATATAACAAAATATAACAAAATATTTGATTTCGATATACATACGTATGTATGCATATAGAAAAAATCTTCGCAACAAAAGAAAATAAAAAGTACATAGGTACATTACATATTTATACATACATACGTGTATATATACAGTGGTGGTGAAAACAATCTGATCTTTTAAAATACTTTAATGGTACAAATGCACATAAACCAAATAAATTTAATTACATTTCTTAATGATAATTCTATTTTATATTAGCTATACTTGTTAAATATATTATTAATATTATATATTTATTAAATATTAACCTACGGTATATAATCTTTTTTTAATATTTGTGACCACAGGCAATTTGAAAATTAATTAGTTTTTTATTATCATATTTCTTTTATTTCGGTATTCTATCGGCGATATTTTGGAAACAAAATCTTTTAAATTTGTTCCTATATAAATAAATTCAATTACAGATTCGATCTATTCTATTATTTTCATATATTAAGTTATTCCACACGTATGCCAAAGTGTTGCGCAGGAAACTGGCAGAAGAGCTGAGCTATGCTGCCATTGATTCCAGCAACCCATCAGGCAAAATTTCAGCCCACTACCACAAGGAGGTGGAAAGTGCCATAAACGAATGTATTGTGGAGTACATACTATCAGCGGATGAGGATGCTCCACAAAGCCACATCGAAAACAGCAAGTTTGTTCGGGACGTAATGGTTCTGCAACTGGAGTCTGACTCCTGTGTGGACATATTACGAGACCGAATAAACAGCATTAAGGCACCATGGGAAGGTGGAAGACTCTCACTTGTGAAGAAGACGGAAATTCCAGCCCTAACAAAGGCATCCTTTTATATAAAAGGTTGGGGTGAAAGTCTGAAAACAGAAGCCATAACAAATATTATCAGCAAACAAAATAAAGGCCTCGATGCGAGCAAGTGGGAAATCTTCCACCGCGAGGAGGCAGAGGAAGGCACCTTGATCGTGGTGGGTCTGGACAAAGCGTACATGGCCTACCTCGAGGAACGACGAGGGAAAGCCTTCTTTGCCACCTCGACCATATACTTCAAGGTCGGGATGACTGAATGCCAAAAAAGATAAGGTGGAGCCTAAAGATAAGGGGGAATCAGAGATCAGGGTATCTCAAGAGACCCCTCAAAAGCCGTTGGATAGAGGAGCTGCTGTTACTGCAGATAAACCTCCATCGGAGTAGAACGGCGGCTCAAGCCCTGATGGAGCAAATAACAAAAGGTAAGATACACGTTGTGTTCATGCAGGAACCATGGACAATTAAAGACCAGGTTTCTGGGTTGAACGACTGTAATTACCAACTTTTTTATGCAAAGACCGCGGCTAGACCCAGGGCGTGCACACTATGCCATAAGGGATTAAACTTTATTTTCTCCCCAGAATTATCAACATCAGACGCCACAACTCTAGTATATGGCAGTCGGAATATGCTGATGGCTTCACTGTATCTGCCCTCGGATACCCCGACACTTCCACCAACGTCGGAATTGAGGCGAATTAATATCTTAATAGGCTGTGATGCCAACTCGGATCATCTCTCTTGGGGCAGCACTAATTGCAACAATAGAGGTGATGCGTTATTTGAATATTTAATAGCAAATAACCTCTTCACAGTAAACACTGGGAATGAACCAACATTCATTAACAAAATTAGAGAAGAGGTTATTGACATCACTATATGTTCAGAAAACTTGATTGATGAAATAAGCGATTGGCGCGTATCGGGATTGCACTCCTTCTCGGATCATAGTTATATTTTCATGACATTATACCATCCTGATCCTAACCCAATGACATTTAGGAATAAGGCCAATACGGACTGGTCAAGACTTAGGTTTAGTGTACAGAACAGACTCCGGGACTATCCACCACCAGTGAATACTGTTGGGCGCATATATTCAGAGATAAATAGACTGATATTAGGGAATCCTATGAGGACAGTTGTCCACTCAGATATAGGCGAAACCCAAAGGAAAGCCCTGGATGACGGGTCAACTTATGAATCTCAGGAGAGAAACCAGAAGGCTCTTTAATAGAGCCCGTAGGAAGGGACTCGAAATGTACTGGGAAGAATATAGAAGTAAACTAAACATGTACAATAAGGAAATAAGGGGCGTCCAGCGCGAATCCTGGAAGCGTTTCTGCGGACAGGTAGACAGCGTTAGTGAAGCTTCCAAAATAAAGAGACTTGTCGATACTTGTAGACTCGGAGGCTAGGAGGGCAGAGACGATGGAGGAGTTATTGGGATTTCTTATGGAGGCACACTTCCGTACAGGGCAGGAGAGCCATCCGGAAGTGGCAGACCCCCCGAGAAATATAGATAATCCAAGAATAATAATATATACTCAAATGGTATGTAGAACAGTGAAGAGTTTTCGCCCTATTAGGCGGCAGGGCCTGATGGCATCTCCCCGGCTCTTCTTCAGAAGAGTATGGACCTAATAGAGGATAGGTTGGCTAATATATTTACAATCTGTCTTACTAATGCATATACTCCCCTGGCATGGAGGGAGGCTAAAGTCGTTTTCATTCCAAAACCAGGCAAGGAAAGCTATGCAGACCCGAAGGCTTACAGACCGATTAGCCTAACTTCTTTCTTACTGAAAACGTTGGAACGAATTGTGTTGAAAGAAAGAATACCGCACAGCACACTGAAATTTAAGCAACACGCTTACACTAGGGGCAGATCTGTCGAGAGAGCCCTACAGGAAGTTGTGTATCATATAGAGGGAACCTTTGAACTGGGTATGTACGCTATGGCTGTATTTATCGATATAGAAGGGGCTTTCAACAATATATCGACCACGAGTATTATGGACTCTCTAGGTAACTTCGACTTGGACCAGAGATTGACTGCATGGATCAATCATATGCTTAGGAACAGGAAGATAAGTTGTGAGGTTAATGATACAAAAATAGGAGGGAACGTATGTTGTGGAACGCCACAGGGGGGAATACTATCTCCCTTACTGTGGGTGGGTACCATAAATACCCTACTAAAAACATTATCCCAAGAAAGATTTGCTCCCATCTGCTATGCACGATATTGATAAGGGGAAACAATCCTAGGGTTCTTTGTGAAAAAGCAATAGAGGCTATAAATTTAGCTCACAACTGGGCTACAGAAAGGGGTCTCAATGTCAACCCGAATAAGACAGAAATTTTTATGTTTACAAGAAAACGGAAGATTTCACAGCTGGAATCACCGGTTTTTCGAGATTGTATAATACAAATTAGCATGAAGGTCAAATATCTAGGAGTGATACTCGACTGGAGGTTATCCTGGAAGGACCATATAGAAAGTAGGGTAATCAAGACCCAAAGAGTCTGGACCTATTGTAAAAGGGCAATCGGGTACAAATGGGGAATGAGCCCAAAGATGGCACACTGTAATACTGCCTATTGATATACTGCTTCTATAGGAAGCAGTTGCTACAAGATTGATGGTGATGGGTGAGTGGCTGACGAGAGAACACATAACCAAACACCAGAGTATAATACACTTCTTACCCTCTTACCTTCTCGCACAGTTTTGTGCGACAGAATTCCTATAAGATATGTACAATCACACTGCATCACCATAATATCGGAAGGTATGGAATGGCCAACCTGTACACGGACGGGTCAAAAATTGGCAAGCGATCGGCTGGAGGTTTCTATGACATTGGTCGTAACTTTCGCAAATACTTCCGCCTACCGGATCACAAGAAGGTATTTCAAAGTGAGAACGCGGCTATTGCGGAAGGGAAAAAATGACTAAAGGAGATCGATAACAGACTACCGGTTCGTATATTCACGGATAATAGGAGAGTTACCGAGGCCCTAAGGAATCATGTGGTTCAATCGCGGTGTGTACTACAATGCAAGGATGAGATCAACTAAAACACGCACTGTGGAAGTATAGAGATAATATGGATCCCAGGACATCAGGGAATACCTGGAAATACTGAGGCAGATAGGCTATCAAAGATGGGAGCTTTAA
>OY776281.1:13601443-13608943 GCA_963675445.1 Linnaemya vulpina
ACGACTGATATTGTTCACTTACCGAAATCATCGTCATCAAAAAACTAATTAAACTATCTATAAATAAGCCCCTTAATATTATATACCAAAATGTAAGAGGTCTCAACACTAAATTAAACAATCTTTTTATAAATAGTTTTGATTTTTCATATCATGTTATTGTATTTACCGAAACTGCTGAGTGATAAAAAATGTATTCATAACAACGAAATATTATGTTCTAATTATCAAATATTTAAATATAATCGTGCGAAGAAACCTGGTGGTGGTGTTCTGATTGCTGTCCTGGATATATTCCAAATTTAGTCTATTTGTAGTCCTTTTAATGATGACAGTGATGAAATTGAATTTATTGCCGTTAAAATTCGTGTTGGCTCTTTGCACCTTTATGTCACATGTTCATATATACCACCCAATTCCTCTTCTGCGGTATATAATAAACATTTTTCTGCAATTAATTCTGTTCTGCATCAATCAAATACTTCCGATATCTTACTTGTTTTAGGTGATTTTAATATCCCAAATGTAAAATGGATTAAGCCCTTTTATAGTAATTACATGTTACCAACAACCACGGCAGATTTTATACACTGCCTCCTTGGATGCGGCTTTTTTCAATTAAATTATATAGAAAATGTGTCTGGAAATATTCTTGATCTTGCTTTCCTAAGGAATTCTGTCTACGTAATACAATGCCTGTGACTCATCCTATGGACCTTTATCATCCTCCCTTTGAAATTGATTTATCGCTATCATATAACAAATATGAAGTAATCAAAAATCAAAATATGAAACGTTCTCAATCTTATTGTTTTACTCGCATTAACTACACGGAACTTAATTCTTTGTTGTAATGTTAACTGGGATTCTGTGCTAGCTGATGATAACCTGGATAATATTGTATCAAGCATTTATAATATTTTGTATAATGCTATTAGTATAACTGTGCCAAGAATTAACATAGTCGGTAAAAATGGGCCTCCGTGGAATGATCAATACCTAAGATATGCTAAAAATAAAAAAAATAAATGTTTCGTTAAATATAAGAAAACTGGCACACTGAATGATTTTCGTAAATATGCTTTAGCTAGATCTGAATATAATTCTGCTAACAAAACTGCATATATTACTTACATAAATCGTGTTAAACAAAATATAAGAACAAACCCTAAATCATTCTATAACTTTGTTAACTCTAAACGCCGCTCCTCTGGTTATCCAAAGCATTTGAAGTATGGTTTACTGACTGCTGATGATGATGTATCAATAAGCAGTATATTTGCGGACTTCTTTTCTACAACATATTCTACCAAGTCATATGATTGCACAACAAGTTATCCTTATACTACAACTCATTCTTGTGGGATCTATATTCCTTTCATAAATATTGACACAGTACTCTCTAACTTAAAGTCACTGAAAAACTCGTTCAGCCCTGGTCCTGATGGTATACCAAGTTGTATCCTTAAAAACTGTGCTGCATCACTGTCTGTACCTCTTACTGTAATGTTTAACAAATCTATTGAGTCTTGCTATTTACCATCAGTGTGGAAGAAATCGTATATAATTCCTCTATTTAAATATGGCTGTAAATCCGAGGTATCTAACTATAGAGGTAATGCCAAAATTAATGCAATTCCAAAACTACTTGAAAAAATTATCACTGATTACTTAACTCATCAAATTTCTTCCATTTTAACGCCTTGCCAACATGGTTTTCGTAATTCCCGTTCAACTATTACTAATGTTTTGGAACTCACTACTACTGTCAACGAAGGTTTTACAAATAAAATGCAAACTGATGTAATATACACTGACTTCAGTAAGGCGTTCGATAAAGTTAACCACAATCTTTTATTACACAAATTGTCACTTATGGGCTTTAATAATTCTGCTTTAAAATGGTTAAACTCTTATCTGTCTGGAAGAACTCAACAAGTTAAGTTTGGAAACACTATATCAAATGCCATTTATGTTCATTCTGGTGTTCCTCAAGGCAGTCACTTGGGTCCAATTTTGTTCACTTTATTCATCAATGATCTTCCGACGGTTGTATGTCATTCCAGAGTGTTAATGTATGCTGACGATGTAAAAATTTTTAACTCTTTTACGGCCCTTTTCACAATGTATGATTAAATCAACGTTAACGAAAAATTAGCTAAGTGACACTTCTCTTAACAAGCACTTTTTAACCGATGGTTAATGATTTGCGTTTCACCATCATATAGTTATTTAACCAGTACATTCTGCTTTTAGTATGGCAACATTTGAAGCTTTTGTTTACGAAAAACAGTGTAATGGAAGACTCAAATATACGAATTCTAATTTTTTCATTTGTAAAAAGGTGGACTTCAGTGTTTCAAATTCAAATTGAAAACACTTCTCTTAGAAATATCGTATATAAAGGACTTTTATCATTCATTTTATTTCGAATTTATATTCATTTTTATTTCAACATATATATATATATATATATATATATATATATATATATATATGTAGTTACATAAGATTGCATCGCGTTTTCGAAAATTCATCGGAACTAATTTCTTCTTCGTCACTTCAACTGAAAGTGTGGGGCTGTTTTTCTCATGTGCTCTTTAGAAAGCTCCATTTTTATAAATTTTTTTGATAGTCTAGCGATTGCCTCAGAAACTTTTTTTACCAACACGACAAGCAGTCGCTATTGAGACACCACAACTGCTTGTGGCGTAAAATCTTAGGGCCATTAACACCATTTGGGTAGTAGATAAAGCATGATTACTTTTAATTAAAGAAACATTATTCAAATATAACGAAGGAACTTACCGACTTGTACGCGGACTTTATATCATTGCCTATGGCATCGACAATGTACTTAACTGCAGAGTTTGATGATCTAAAGCTTTTTCTAAATTCTTCACTAGACAAAGAAATGATTTCGACGTTCAAGTACAATTTTTTTAGATTTTACTCTACTTGAATTATAAATATAAAAAAAAATATATAAGTGCTGATTGTAATATTTGCTCATTTTGTTTTCTTGTTGAAGTGACAATTAACATACTAACCAGAAGAATTTCTTCGGTTAAATTTAACAGCAACTTTCCGGTTAACATCTGTCTGTTAAAGTTTAATCATACATTGTGAAACACAATTTCAGCTAACTGCCGGTTAAAGTGTCAATTAAAATTTAATCACACATTGTGAAAAGGGCCGTTAATGATATTAATGGACATAATTTACTGTGTACTGACTTTACACATTTTTCTCAATGGTGCAGCTATAATTTATTAGAGTTAAATGTAAAGAAATGCAAACACATGTCATTTTTCAGACACAATCTAATTGAGACGTCCTATTATATTTGTAATGATATTTTAAATAGAGTTGATACTATATTGGATCTTGGCATACTGTTGGATCATAGACTAAACTTTCGTGATCACATCTCTATAATGGTCAACAAGGCCTACGGTGTACTTGGATTTATGAAACGCTGGTCTAAGGAATTTCTAGATCCTTATATTACAAAACTATTATATACATCTCTTGTTCGGCCAATTCTTGAGTATGGATCGATTGTCTGGGATCCTTGTTACTCCATTCATATCAATAGTATTGAATCTGTACAGAAACAGTTTCTAATTTTTTGTCTGCGTGGGCTTGGTTGGAATTCGTATGTCTTACCGCCGTATCAAAGTAGACTTGCTCTAATAAAATTGCCTACACTAAAAAGTCGACGATCGACGTTGAGTGCTTTATTTGTTATGGGACTGGTTCGAGGCGATGTTGATTCGGAGTTCTTACTTAATCAACTATACTTCAACGTTCCTGTAAGACCTACTCGCAATTTTGAAATCTTGGCATTAAAATATAACCGCTCTGTTTATGCCAATAATGATTCTTTTCGTCGCGCATGTGTCAACTTTAACAAATGTTACCATATCATGAACTTATCTGAGAGTAATACCGTATTGAAAAGAAATCTTATTTTATATTTAAATTCTTGAACTAATTTGTTATCTAGTCAGTAAGGATGTAAAATCTATTGACTTATTAAATAAATAAATAAAAAATAAAAAAATATATATATATATATATATATATATATATATATATATATATATATATATCTTTATATATGTATATATATCTATATATCTATATATCTATATATATATATATATATATATATATATATATATATATATATATCTTATGTGTGTGAAGATAAATATGTTGATTTAAATATGTTTGACGTAAGAACTTACGTCGTGACATATTTAACTCAAAGTTAAATATGTTTTTAAGTGCCATCATATATCTGGCATCGCTGCACAGCTGACGTGTTTTTAAAACATCTCTATTTTTCCTCTGTATTTTTGTTTACTAAATTCTAAAATTTTGAGCAGAAATATCTTAAAAATTGTTTTTTAACAGTGTATCACGACAGAATATTGAAAACTGTTTTTGGTTATTAAATTGTATGAATTTATTTAAATTCGAATTTTTATAATAATTGCTAACTCAAGCCGTGATTTTGTTGCCGCCATTTTACTGCTGTTTATCTTGTACTTAAACTAAATTTAAATTGTTTTGCTGTGGGTTTATTTCTATAATGGCTCCTAATAGAGAAACGTACGAATGTTCCAGCAATACGAATGTTACGAAAACTCAGAAGAGTGTGGGTTGCTCATTGTGTGGATTATTTTTCCACATTAAATGTGTAAATATGACTGATGTACAATATGATTTATTTGCCCAAAACAAGCATATATTCTGCTTTTTATGTAATGCATGCAAACTAAGTCTGAAAACAAATCAATCCGAGTACTTCGCACAAAAACGAAAGGAAAACATCAAAGAGGCATTATACAATATTACTTCTGATCTGGGTCGTAAATTTGAGGAAATTAACAGAGAGTTTTTATTGGTTCAAGATAAACTTTCTAAATTCGAGGATACTCTTATAAACTGTTCAAATTTAGATAAATTTCAAAAGACACCTGAAAGATCTTCCCCAAAGCGGAAAAAAATTGAAAATAAGTCTGCCCCGATACCACAAACATCAGATTCATCTGTTGGCACATCCGTGATCTCAGCTCCTAACAATAATAATAATAACAATATTCCTGCGGTATCGACATCATTAAATACAATCGCTGCGAAAATCAACTCCCCTTTAATAAACAATAATGCTTTAACTGATACTGACTCTCAGGATAAAGATCGTGATAATAATAATCCATTGATTGTTGGTAATATCTTGAGAGCTATTCCACCAAGAAAATCATTTTCATCTCACGTTTAGTAAATGGTACTTCGGCTGATGACGTTGAGTACTATATCAAATCTAAACTTGGTCAAAATACTTGCATTTCGACTTACCAGTTTAAATTTGCACAACCACGATCAATAGCTTCATTTAAAGTCACCGTTTCAGCTGATATCTTCCATCATGTTCTTGATACACAATTTTGGCCAGTGAATACATTAGTTCGAGAATATATATATATAAGGAAAAATCGTTACCTCCAAATGTTGGCATTCTACCACAGCGTGAAAGAAATGCAACAAAAAACTGAATAATATTGCTGCCGATTCAATATCCATATTGCACCAAAATGTCCGTGGCCTGAGAACAAAATTATCTAATTTGTATCTAGAAAGTTTTAATATTTATCATCAAGTACTTGTATTTACTGAAACATGGCTTAATGATAATTTCCTTAATCCTGAAATTCTTTACTACAAATTCAACATATTTCGACGTGATCGTGGTGCTCATGGTGGTGGAGTGCTTATTGCAGTTTCTAATACTTTACCGGCTGAATGTGTCACTATTGAACCATCATTTAATATTGAATTTATTGCTGTTACTATCAAGTTGAGACAGAAAAAACTATTTGTTACATGTTCTTATATCCCGCCATCATCCCCCCAATCTTTATATATTCAACACTGCGAAGGTATTAAATTTGTTGTAAAGTCTGCCAATGAGATTGACACTCTTGTGATTATGGGTGATTTTAACATGTCTTCTATATCATGGAGGTATGCACCTGATGATGGATTTTATTTACCTGTAAGCTTGAGCGACAGTTTAAACGATTTTTTTTTAGTAATTTATGTGACATGGGCCTTTTTCAAATAAACGGTGTGCTGAATGTTTTTTCTAAGATTCTCGATTTGGTATTAGTAAATGATAGAGATGACTGCTATGTTAAAAGAACTATCCCTGTTACTACTCCTGAAGACAGATATCATCCAGCGCTTGAATTAATTATATCCATACCACCTGAATACAATTTGGTACATATTTCCAATAATGAAAAAGTCTTTTCATTTAAGCATACAGACTACTACGCATTAAGTGAGCTTATTTCAGGTACTGATTGGAGTAACTTTTTATCATATAGTCCAAAAGCAAATAAATCTGTTTATCGGACGTTTAATGTATTCTATGATAAAATTCTGTCATTTATGGATATGTGCGTTCCCAAAGAAATTGTAAAATTAGTATCCGGCCCACCCTGGGGTAATAGACATTTGTCTTGGGCAAAAAACAAAAGGAACAAACTTTATAAAGTGTTTAAAAGATCTGGAACATCTATTGATTATGCAAAGTATGCTGCAAGCCGATCGGAGTATACCAAAGTAAACAAGTTTTGCTACACAGTTTACTTAAATAAAATAAAAAATAATATAAAACGTGACCCGAAATCATTCTATAAATTCATAAATCAGAAAAGAAGGATGTCTAGTTATCCGGCGAGTATGAAATACAAACAAAAACAGTCCAGTGATACCACAGTTATAAGTAATATGTTCGCTGAATTTTTTTCTTCTACTTACACCAATGCAACATATGATGATTCAATACACTACCCTTATTCTTTACCTGAATATCAATCTATAACATTACCATTTCTTGATGTCTACACTGTTGCGAAGGGTCTAAAAGAACTAAAAATGTCGTATAAACATGGTTCAGACAAAATTCCCAGCTGCATTTTAATTTTATGTGCAGATGCTTTCGCTGTTCCTTTAACTATATTATTTAACACATCAATTAAATATGCATACTTTCCAAAAATATGGAAGGAATCGTTTATTATCCCATTGTTTAAATCCGGCAGTAAATCAGATATTGAAAATTACCGTGGCATTGCAAAACTCAGTGTTATACCGAAACCTTTTGAAATGCTGATATCAGAACACTTAGTTTATCAAGTTTCAAATATAATTTCACCTTACCAACATGGATTTAAAAAAGGATGCTCTACGACAACAAACCTCCTTCACCTTACAACTGTAATCAATCATGGCTTTTTCATAAGGAATCAAACAGATGTTATCTATACGGATTTCAGCAAAACATTCGATAAAGTAAACCATTTACTTCTTATAAAGAAACTGCAAATAATGGGTTTTACAGATCTTAGCGCAAAGTGGATATAGAGATAGAACACAAACTGTTCTCTTCAATAATAAATTCTCCAGATCAATAAAAGTGTT
>OY776281.1:13613943-13616443 GCA_963675445.1 Linnaemya vulpina
AGCTGTTTTTTGTGAATTTATATCCCTATATTTTTGATCTGATTTGTGACCTGCTATCCTAGTCTTTAATTTATTCTTGGTCGTGCCTATGTACACTTTATTACAATTCTCTATATCATTACCCTTGCATGGTATTTTATATACTAAATTTGATCTATCCCATTTTTCAATTTTATCTTTATTTTTACTAAATAGTCTGTTTAATGTATTGAGCGTTCTATGAGCTATTCTATATTTACCTGTATCGTAAATTTTAGATTTTGTCAACCTTTCTGATATTCCTGGTATGTATGTTAAAGATTTAAATAATTTTTGTTCTGTATTAATATTAGTATTTTCTGTTCTTCTATTTCTATATTGTGATATTAATTTATTTATAATATGATTAGGAAAATTGTTATTTTCTAATATATTTATAACCTTCTTTTTATTGCTATAGTGAAATTGTTTGTCACTTATATTTAGAACCCTTTCTATAAAATTTTTAGCTGTGTTTATAATAATGTGTCTACTATGTTATCTATTATTAATTTATTACCTCTCCTAATAACTAAAGTATCTAAATAAGGAAGTCTCAAGTCCTTTTCCTTTTCAGCAGTAAATTTAATGTTCGAATTAAAATTATTCAATGCTGATAACATATTATCTATTTCCGATGTATGAATAATGCAAAATAAATCATCTACATATTTTGTCACTATTTTAGGTTTTATATTAAGTTTTTGAATTGATTTGTCTAATAATTCCTCCATTACTATATCTGCTATTATTGGAGATGCTGGTGATCCCATAGGAAGACCCCTTTGTTGCATATATATATTGCTATTATATTAAAAATACCTATTATCTTCTATACAAAATTTTAAAATGCGCAAAAATAAACGTTTGTCAATCCTTGTATACCATGTTATCATTTCCCATTTGTTTTCAATTGTATTAATTGCAAAATCAATAGGTACACTTGGGAATAAGAAAACTACATCAAAAGAAATCAAGCTTCCATTATCAGATATACGTTGGCTCCTAATTTTATTCACAAATTCTATTGAATTTTTGATATTATATTTAGAATCCTTAGTAATATTTTTTTAAATATTTTTAATATATCTGCATAGTTCATATGAAGGTGAATTAATAAAAGAACATATGACTTATATATGATATATATATAATTTGATAAAAAACGACCATAAGCTTGATTAATATTATAATAAACTGATAAGGTCAATACAGATAAATCAACAATTATTAAGGAGAGCACGCCAACATGGAATATCGTATATTGAAGAAAAATGTTCAAACTAGGAGATTTATTAATCAGGTGAAATCACTCAGGAACAAAATTGTACAGGCAAGATCATCTCTAACTTTTTTGATAAGATGCAGGAATGTTGGAATCACCCCAAACTTTATCAAGAACTCTACGAAGAATATCTTGAATGTTTTTAATAAGGTTAGCTTACCAAGGATTCAAAAAATAATAGAAAAATATACTCAAGTTAGCGAAAACATGATATGTTGAAACATTTTCAAAAAGAGAGGGAAAGAATTTTAAAGAAATTAGATATATATTTTTCACTGGAGGAAATGGTTGAATTTTTATACTTTGAGGAACATTTAGCTGTTTTAAAAAAGAAAAAGGTAAATATTACACATAAAAATAAATTTGATAAGTTAAAAAAATTACATGAAAAGGAATTAGATATAAAACTAAATGAAAAGTGGTTTAGAAACAAGACTAACACTGACATACCTAAGGACATTCAATGGATACTTTCACTTGGACAAAAACACGCTTTACCTAGTAAAAAGTATGAAATTCCTATTTTAAAAGTCATATCAGAGGGAGAGGACTTAGTGCAGACTTTAAATAATAAGGAAGAACAAGAGATAGCAAGAAATAGATTAACTACGGTTATTGATAACCATTTAAATAAAATTCAATTAACAAATAGAGATAAGTTTATATTAGATAAAGCTAAGAAAGCTACTAATTTCTTAAGGGAAAATAAAGATATACTTATTGTAAATGCGGATAAGGGTAATGTAACTGTAGCCATTAGTAAACAGGATTATGATTTAAGAATCAATAGTATTGTAGGAGATATTACAAAATATAATTTAATTAATAGAGATCCAACAACTAAATACCAAAAAATCAATAATGATATAGTTGAAGAATTATTTAAGAAAGATATTATAACATCTAATGATAAGAATAGGCTAAAAACAAATGCTGCAGTTGCTCCTCGTATATATGGATTACCAAAAATTCATAAAGAAAATTTTCCATTAAGACCTATATGTTCTTTTATTAATTCACCTTCATATGAACTATGCAGATATATAACAAATATTTTTAAAAATATTACTAAGGATTCTAAATAAATATAATATCAAAAATTCAATAGAATTTGTGAATAAAATTAGGAGCCAACGTATATCTGATAATGAAAGCTTGATTTCTTTTGATGTAGTTTCCTTATTCCCAAGTATACCT
>OY776281.1:13621443-13796443 GCA_963675445.1 Linnaemya vulpina
AAATTCTGAATGTTCTGGATGTAAAAAATATCTATAACATAACAATAGCCAAAGAATTTCACAAAGACTACAGGTTCTTGCAGCCAATTGACCACTCATACAACACCAGGAGACGTGCTCAGGGCAGATTCAAAGTAAGCCAATTTACAAATGAATATGGTCGAAATACCCTACCCGTAACGTTACCCACAACATTTAACAAAATTCCAACCAACATAATCAACACTACAAATGAGGCAAAAAGAAATTATCTAATAAAAAAGCACTTAATAAGTACACAATAATTGAAGCCAAAAACCAATGCAGTTATAAAACAAGTCAAACTAAGTATTTCACATATGTACTACATATATATCGCTATGAATTTAAAAATTTCCTATAATAAACATTTATATGTATTACTATATTTATAAAACTATATAAAAATCTAAACCTAGAAACATCTTATAATATATCAAATGTTCAAACATAACTTGTAAATACAATGCATATTTACAAATACTCTCTGCAGACAAGCTCTAAGCTTTGCGGAATTAATGTAAATATGAATGAAATAAATGAAATAAATGAAAAAAAAGATATATATATATATATATATATATATATATATATATATATATAAATATATAAATATATGTATATATATATATATATATATATATATATATATATATATATATTTATATATTTATTTATCATATATATAGACGACATGGAAAAAAATTTGGAAAAATCCGAAATAATACTCTATGCTGATGATACTCTAGTTTTCTCAGAAGCAGCAACAGATGATATATGTTATGAAAATTTAGAAGCGGATATGAAGAGAATTAACAATGGGTTAAAAATTAATAAATTAAAATTAAACGAAAATAAAACAAAGATATTCGAAATCAATATGAACAATGACATAACTTTCAAAGTAAATGACGTAATAATAGAAAAAGTAAATAATATTAAATATCTGGGGTTTCTAATTGATAATGAATTAAATTTTAAGGAATATTTAGAATATATATGTAAAAAAATTGGAAAAAAATTGGATTTTACAAACGAATTAGAAACAAAGTATCAACTATAACATCGATAAATATATACAACACGATTATCAAACCACATTTTTAATATGGATCGACAATACTATATACGTGCTGCACAGATTCTCAAATAGAAAGACTTCAAAAACTTCAAAACAAAGCAATGCGAACTATTTTAAAATGCAACCGTTTCACACCAATTAACTATATGCTGGAGACTCTAAATTGGATGAATATACATCAAAGACTGGAACTCACAACACTGAGCTTTATACAGAAAATGGAGATGGATGACGCACCTGATTATTTAACAGAACAACTACGATATGTTGGCGATATTCAACTGTACAACTTAAGAAACAACTACACTTTTAGACTACAACATGCAGATACAAACGCAATTCAACGCTCACTTTTTTACGAAGGACTTAAAAGATATAACATGATGCATCACAGTATTAAAAAGAATCAAATATTAATATATTCCGAAAAAGAGCTGTAGATTTTATAAGATATGTCAATGTAAATTGAAATTTATGTCCGAGAATGTATGATATTGAATATAATATTTTTTTAAATGTATTGTAAAAGTATTACGAATACTACTAATAAATAAATAATAATAATAATAATAATATATATTTATGCTATAATAACACAAGTCCCAGGAATGATTATAAACAATTGTTTTATATGTGATATATATATATATATATATATATATATATATATATTGATATATATATATATATATATATATATATATATATATATATATATATATTGATATATATATATATATATATATATATATATATATATATTGATATATATATATATATATATATATATATATATTGATATATATATATATATATATATATATATATTGATATATATATATATATATATATATATATATATTGATATATATATATATATATATATATATATATATATTGATATATATATATATATATATATATATATATATATATTGATATATATATATATATATATATATATATATTGATATATATATACATATATATATATATATATATATATATATATATATATATTGATATATATATATATATATATATATATATATATGTATATATATATATATATATATATATATATATATATATATTGATGTATATATATATATATATATATATATATATATATATATATTGATATATATATATATATATATATATATATATTGATATATTGATATATATATATATATATATATATATATATATATTGATATATTGATATATATATATATATATATATATATATATATATTGATATATTGATATATATATATATATATATATATATATATATATATTATGTGTATTGGTTTGTTTGGTTCTAGAGACATCGCTCGTACGTACACTTACTAGAAAAAGTCTGGGTACAAACAGATAAAGCTAAGATATTGTGGTTACAACTAAGTCACCGTAAAATCTATTAAAAATTAACACCTTAGTTTTATTAACCAATATTTGTTCATGCTTCAAACATATTCTATAACAGAAAATTCAAGAATCATATAACTAAATGCAAAAGACAGCGTTATTATAGAAAAATATGGTAAGAAAAAGTCTGCGTACAAAAGTGCATTGACCATTAAAATGCTATTTTTTAGTAAGATAAACATTATTTTAACTAACTTAATAAGTATTTGGAGAGCCTTTTCGGTTGAGGACTTCAGCCAATCATTTTTGCATTGAATGGCCGAGTTTCAAGGTTACCTCACAAGATATTTTTTCCCATTCCGATTGCAAAATTTCTTGCATCACATTTTCTGAAGTAATAACGTGCTGGCGTGCTTTTCATTAAAAAAAATTTCATAAAAGCTCAATGGGATTCTGGTCCGGAGACTGGGGAGGCGTACGTAACTGTTTTGGCAAACTAAAAAGCAGCAAAAGCTTAACAATATCTGCAGTATGCTTGGGGTCATTAAGTTGTTGAAATAAATAGTTGTTCCCAAGATCAAGCTTTGCTGCGCAATGCTTAAGATTTCAATTTAAAATATCAAGATACACTCCCTAGTCCATTGTCGATTTAATAAACCGCAAATTACCTATCCCGCTAGCCGCCATACACCCCAAAACTTAAACGTCTCCTCCACTGTACTTTACAGTACTACACAAATTTTCTTTATTTAGCGCTATAACAGATTTTCTCCATACAATTTGACTGCCTTTAATTCCATAAATGCAGTACTTGCTCTTATCCGAAAAAACAACATTTTGTCAATATGTTAATGACTTATTTAAGCGTTCCTTAGCACACAGAATTCTCTTCTCCCTTTTTATCAAACCAATGAAGAATTTTTACATGCTATACGAGCATGAAAGCGGCTTGCGGGGTAGGTAATTTGCGGTTTATTGAATCGACAATGGACAGGAGAGAGTATCTTCATATTTTAAAGAGAAATCTTAACCAATGTTTGGTCTTGGGAACAATTATTTATTTCAACAAGATAATGACCCCAAGCATACTGCAGATATTGTTAATCTTTTCCTGCTTTATAATTTGCCAAAACAGTTTCGTATTCCTCCCCAGTCTACGGACCTGAATCCTATTGAGCATTTATGAAATTTTTTTAATGAAAAGCACGCCAGCACGGTATTACTTCAAGAAATATGATGCAAGAAATTTTGCAATCGGATTGGGAAAAAATATCTCGTGAGGAAACCTTGAAACTCGGCCATTCAATGCAAAAATGATTGGCTGAAGTCCTCAACCGAAAAGGCTATCCAACTACTTATTAAGTTAGTTAAAATAATGTTTATCTTATTAAAAAAATAGCATTTTAATGGTCAATGCACTTTTGTACGCAGACTTTTTCTTACCATATTTTTCTATAATAACGCTTCCTTTTGCATTCAGTTGGTATGATTCTTGAATTTTCTGTTATAGAATTTGTTTGAAGCATGAGCAAATATTGGTTAATAAAACTAAACTGTTAATTTTTAATAGATTTTACGGTGACTGATTTTTAACCACATTATCTTAGCTTTATTTCTTTGTACGCAGACTTTTTCTAGTAAGTGTACATATAGCTGTATTTTATTCACAGAGAACGAAAATATATAAGAAGTCATTACTAACTAACTTCGAAAATTTTCACATTCTAAAAAGTTTAATACACAATTATTGTTTACCACTTTTTAATTTATTTACGAATTAACCTCATAGGCACGAGAGTAAATATCAAATCAGGATATTTATCTAAATACTAAACACAGACGTCGTTAATTATTGCCGCCGTCAAAAGGAAATTTAATAGAGTAGTACCCTGCCTTTACACATGCAAGTAATTACTTGCAAGTTGTATATACATATTATCATCGAAAATGGTGAGGAAATAGCCGAATGTCATGCAAGTAGCATAAAAATTTACACAGTCAAGTGAAAGTTCATTTTTAAGATGTCGTCGAAGGCAAATCAACAAAAAAAGGATTTGTTTATTATATGAAAATATTATGTGAGAAAATTGAAAAAAAACAAGACCTATAAGGAGAACATATTGGGTAAAACCTATACTTATAAAGAGATGCGATCTTCATTTTTATTAGGTTTTGTTTATTAATCAGAGCTACCAATGAGATAAGTGGGATACGTTTTTATGGAAACAATTGGCATTAGTAATTATTATAACATTTTCCAATTAAATTGATGTTTTAATATGAAACCAATTGTCTACTTAGTGCATATGTTCAAAAAAAACTAAGAAATATTTTAAAATAAGTTAAAATTATAATTATTGTTTCCTCAATCAAGTAAATTTGGTAACACTGTCTATATATTTGACATTAGCTTGCTGCAAGTGTCAAGAAAATTACTGTCTGCTAAAATCGCTTGCAACTTGATCTGCAAGTACGCTAGAAGTACGAAAAATATGGTTGTGTTTGTAAAAAAGTGTTGTGTGTTGAGTTTTTCGAACTTGCACTTGCATGTGTAAAGGCTGGGTTAATATACTTCTGACCGCGCTTACACGTACGAACTAGGTTATCATATGGGCGTGATATGTTTGACAGCAAGTTGAAAAAACCTCTCATAATAGGGCTATTACACTGACGTACATGTTGGCCAACATGCTCGACAACGTACCAAATCTCCTGGTGTAATCGCATGTCGAGAGACATGTTGGTCGGTTTTCAAAAATTTTTGATTTTCTGATGTTCATCGCGTACCAACATACTGGTGTAATAACGTATCGGTCGTACTTCATATAAAAATTCAGTTCACTTGTGGCCGTTGCCGTTGACGTTACTGTGTGTTGATCGGAAAGTTGCAAAAACCATGTTTGGGTTTTTTTCATTCTTAGAAAAAAACATGGAAAACAATTATAACATTCCAATGTTTTTTTTATTCTTTGTCAGGAAAAACCCTTTAAAAAACTACCTGCAATACAACAACCCTCAATAAAAAATGTTTGAAATTTTCCCAATTATTTATTGAATCAAACAAATTGAAGGAACTTCACATGCCTGGTATTGAGATGCTGACATTGGAATATTATTCCAAGGACGAGCGGCATGCACATAGAACTGCCATTCTGAAACTAGACACTTGTGACGGGGTATTACACTGTTACGATTGCGTTGAGATTGGGAAAAAACAAATTTTATCAAAACTATACTTAGTTAATTAAATATTTATGATTTTATGAGAAAAAATAATTGTCCTAATTTTTAACACGATCTCGAACGATACTCCGTAGAGATTATTATTCTTCATACCTTTCTATACATATCTCATAATATTGTTAAAGTACTTTTTTCATACAATATTCTTTTAAAGAAAAAATTTAATTTTCTGAAATTAATTTGTGTTGAAGTTCTTTAAATTAATTAAATGCTTACGTGTATGAAATTTTTCAGAACAGTAATTATAGCTTCGCAAGTTCCAAAAATTATGTTGCTTATAGACGGCTGGGATATAAAAGTTTTAAATTTTAAAGAAGCAAAAGCTTCACCCGTTGCCAAATATCGTAAAGTGGCAGATAATCGTTCATGCGGTGAAATAGATTCTCTCATTTGTGTGTCCTGCTTTACAATTAAAGGACCCACTTTCTGCAGCAATTCCCAATAAATATTTTTATCCATTCTCAAGAAATTTCTGTAGTCTTCAGGAGCGGTTGCTTCTAATTCCCTTAATAAATTGTTATAGGAAATTTTTTTCCTTTTTCCCAACAATTCCTGTACCCTTATTTTCCTATTTCTTTTACTTACATTTTTCTCCTCTTGTAATAGTATTTCATTGATAACCATAGCTGCTACAACTTTCCGCTTCATTGCCATGCTATCACTTCGAAAATTTTTGTATAATGAAGTACGCCATAAGCGTTCGATAGTGTAATAGCAAAACGTAAACTTCGCCGTCGAGCATGTCGGCCGGCATGTACGTCAGTGTAATAACCCTATAAGTTGCCATGTTACATATCACTTGTGTGAAAACGTTAAGAGCTGGGTTTTTTCTCTTTTAAAAATAAATAACATGTCATCCGCTTGAGTACGCGAATAAGAAATCTGTTGAAGCTTTGGAAAGAACAATGAAAGATCTCCGAGGTAATTCTGAGTTGTTTGGTGGTGCGTTAATTTTATTGCCAGGCGATTTTAGGCAAACATTGCCCGTCATTCCTAGATCGGCAGCTGCCGATGAAATTAACGCTTGCTTAAAGTCTTCATATATATGGAGATTTGTTAAAATATCGAAACTCACTAGCAACGTTCGTGTTCAGTTGCAGACTGATCCATCTGCTGATAAGTTCTTTAAGCAATTGCCAAAAATTGGGAATGGTGCAATTCCTATTCATGACACTGGATTGATAACATTGCCAAATGATTTTGGCGTTTCGTACAGTCAAAGGAGGAATTGATTGAATGTGTTTTCACTAACATAGCACAACAATATACATGCCATGCATGGTTGAGTGCCAGAGAAATTTTAGCGGCAAAGAACAAGGATGTTACTGAATTAAACATGGCCATACAAGCAACGATTCCTGGCGAAGTGGTGCTGTACAAGTCTGTCGATACTGTTACCATAAAGAAGATGTTTTGAATTACCCAACAAAATTTTAGAATTCGTTGGACTTACCAAGATTGCCTCCGCATAATCTCCAATAGAAAGTTGGAGCTACTATTATTATGCTTCGTAATATCAATCAACCCCGTTTGTGTAATGGTACAAGATTTAACTGGAAAATTAAAAGGCGAAGATGTATTCATTCCACGTATCCCAATAATTCCGTCTGATATACCATTTGAATTTAAAAGACTTCGGTTTCCTGTTCGCCTTGCGTTTGCGATTACCATTAATAAGGCGCAACGCCAATCTTAAGAAATTTGTCGACTAAAATTAGTGTATCCAGTTTTCTCACATGGACAGTTCTATGTAGCCTGTTCGCGCTTTGGCAAACTATCGGTTTTGTATATTTACACCGAACATAGAAAAACAAAACAAATGTTATTTACCACAGAGCATTACAATAAAATCAGTTTATCACTGATTTAAGTGAATTCGAACTAATTTTTTTATTTTCTTTTTTTAACTACGAAGTGTGCATGGGGTTCGCTAGTATATATATATATATATATATATATATATATATATATATATTTATTTATTTATTTATTTATTTAATAAGTCAATAGATTTTACATCCTTACTGACTAGATAACAAATTAGTTCTAGAATTTAAATATAAAATAAGATTTCTTTTCAATACGGTATTACTCTCAGATAAGTTCATGATATGGTAACATTTGTTAAAGTTGACACATGCGCGACGAAAAGAATCACTATTAGCATAAAAAGAGCGGTAATATTTTAATGCCAAGATTTCAAAATTGCGAGTAGGTCTTACAGGAACGTTGAAGTATAGTTGATTAAGTAAGAACTCCGAATCAACATCGCCTCGAACCAGTCCCATAACAAATAAAGCACTCAACGTCGATCGTGGACTTTTTAGTGTATTCAATTTTATTAGAGCAAGTCTACTTTGATACGGCGGTAAGACATACGAATTCCAACCAAGCCCACGCAGACAAAAAATTAGAAACTGTTTCTGTACAGATTCAATACAATTGATATGAATGGAGTAACAAGGATCCCAGACAATCGATCCATACTCAAGAATTGGCCGAAAAAGAGATGTATATAATATATAATATATAAATATATAATATATATGTATATATATATATATATATATATATATATATATATATATATATATACATATATGTATATATATATATATATATATATATATATATATTACCATAAGCTGCCATGTTACATATCACTTGTGTGAAAACGTTAAGAGATAGGTTTTTTCTCTTTTAAAAATAAATAAAATGATATTCACCTAGTGTACAGAAGGAACCTTAAAATATTTTAGTACGGCTTAGTCCCAGTTTACATTGTGCGATTTTTGTAGCTGCGATTCTTATTTTGTAGGTAAATAGGGAGTGTTGGCGCACGGTTTAAGAAATAAGCCGGTTCGAAATAAAAACAAATATTTAATAGCACCTCTTGTACAATGTAATCAATTTAATTTATTGATGATATATTACAATTTGCGGTAGAGAATATATAGCGCTTTAAAACAATTTGTCTGATTCGTATCAAGAAACCAAGAGACATATACCAGTGCGAAATATTTAAGCTCTACCTGATACATAAATAAACCGTTTCTTTTATTTCTTTTTCTGATTTGTTTCTTAAGAAATCATACGATTAATTCGTTTTACATCAGAAATACGGTACATATTTGAATACAGGTAGATTCGGACAAAGGTACATAATATATTCATGCATAAATATATACTCACGCAGGTAGATATGTGTGCATGTGCAGTAACTAAGTAGAGACTATTTTAAATAACTTGTAAGAGAAGTGTAGTAATGAAATGTATGTAATGATAATTAATATAAGGGTATAATGTGTAGAAATAAACGACGGCAACATTCTCCACCCCGTAAACGAGGCTATGATGAGTTTACTCCTTGTCATTGCCGACTTCTAACTTGGCTATTTTAGCTGAAGGTCGCTGAAGAATACCGAACTGTGTTTTCACCGTGGCTTGGCGTACTTGTCCGTCTTTGGCCATTATGATATCAGTTATTCTGCCCTTGGGCCAGCAACGACGCGGTTGATTTTCGTCGATAATAACGACTACATCTCCTACCTGCAGAGGTGCAGTTTTCTGGAACCATTTGCTTCTTTTTGTGAGAATAGGTGTATACTCCTTTATCCACCTACGCCAGAACTGTTTCACGAATTCTTGAGTTAGTCGACATCGTAGTCGGAGGTCAATTTCTGTTTGTGCCAAAGGTTTGTCACCAGATGACGATCCCAGTAATAGGTGATTGGGGGTTAGTGCTTCATCGTCAGATGAATCCAATTAAACGAAAGTTAGTGGACGAGAGTTTATTATGGATTCTGCTTCGGCCATTGCGCTTCTCAGAGTTTCGTCATTGAAGTTCAATTTTTGGGCAAATGTTGTGGGGAGTAGTTTTTACGGAGCGAACAAGTCTTTCCCATGCTCCGCCCATATGCGGGGCTGCGGGTGGATTAAAGTGCCACTTTATGAAATCGAATCTGCTGATTACCTCCATCAACTTCACATTTTTTGCCTCAGGTGCGAAAATTTTTGCTGTTGCTTTGAAATTTGTCCCGTTATCCGTAAATATTTCTCGTGGAGTTCCTCTGCGTGCGATAAAGTTATTTAGACACATAATGCATGAACTTATATCTAAGCTGTAAGCTATTTCTATATGTATAGCCCGCACCGTAAGACATGTGAAAAGTACGCCCCATCGTTTCTCTTTTCTTCTGGCTACGTTGACATAGAGTGGGCCAAAATAGTCAATGCCCACATATGTAAATAGTTTCTCAAAACTCGCCAGTCTGGCCAGTGATAGTGTAGACATTTGCGGTACGATTGGTTTTGCGGACACATTTTTACAATACTGACATGATCGGCGTATGCTTCTATACAGAACTCGTAACTTAGGTATGTAGCATTGAGCTTTGATTGATCTCCTAGAGATCAGTTCGTGTGATATATGATGATACCCTTCGTGAGTGTAGTGAACTAGTAAGGCGGTTATATGGTGTGCAGTAGGTAATATTACTGGGTTTTGGTGATTCAAGTATAATGCCCTTCCTTTAACTCTTAGTACACTCTCATCATCTAGGAATATATTAAACCCTATTAGTTTACTTTTTATCTCAATACTCTTACCAATTTTTAAGCAGCATATTTCTTCTGCAAATGTATTTTCTTGTGCACACCGGAACAGAACTGTCTTCACCTTTTGTATCATCCCATACGAAATTTCTTCCTGCATAGGTTTTTTGTCACACTTTGCTTTAAGTTTCCTCATGTAGAGTAAGAACGTCGCCAGTGCTCGATACAATCATCTCCAATTAGAGAAATAGTTACAGTTAATACAGATGCCCCTTTTGGTCTTCATAACAAGGAGTGTATGATGTCTCATTTCCTCATTGCCACATACTTCGAAATTTGTGCAAGCTGGCCACTCTGATTCGTCTTTATATAGAAATTCGGGTCCGCTAAACCACATCGAAGTGTCTCCCCTTATTGGAACTTTAGTAGCGAAATCTGCAGGATTCTCCTTTGAAGGGACCAATCGCCATTGTGCGACGCTTGTTTCTTCCAGGATTTCGCCTACACGGTGCATCACGAATGGTTGAAATTTTCTTGGATCTATTCGAAGCTATTGCAAGACTGTTTTAGAGTCTGACCAGAAATTTTTTTCTGTAATTTTTAACCGTTGATTTTTCGCTATTTTTCTTGCAAGCCTAATACCAACAACGACAGCTTGAAGTTCGAGTCCGGGTATTGAGATGGGTTTCAATGGAGCTACCTTTGACTTTCCAGCTATAAGTGAAACTGAATGGTTCTCTCGATGCACAATACGTAGATAACACACGGCAGCGTATGCATCCTCACCAGCGTCAACGAAGGTGTGTAGCTCGACGATTGAAGCTTCATTTAGATATGGGGAGTAACATCTTGGAATTTGTATAGTAGATATTTGTTCTAGCAGAACTTTCCATTTTGCTCACTTTGTACTTGGTGAATCGCATAAAATAGTATCCCAGTCAATTTCAGATCGCCAGACCTCCTGGAGGAGAATTTTTAATCCTGTTGTATAACACGACAAAAACCCTAGGGGGTCAAAAATAGACATCAATACTTGGAGTAGTTCTCTTTTTGTAGGAACTTTGCTGTCTTTAAAGACGTCTTGACGCAGTCTGGCGAATCTTAATATATAAACAAAACAATCTTTATTAGGATCCCTGTACATGCCGAGAACCTTTTCCGTTGTGGCAAGATCTTTTGGCACCTGTTCGTGCGACGCGTCATCCTTGAAATGATCCATGACTGCACTATTGTTAGAGGCCCAGTTACGAATATGAAATCCACCAGCAGAGTGAATAAATTTTACCTGAGACGCTAATTCAATTGCCTGCTGACCGTTGTCAACGCTGTCGATAAAATCGTCTACGTAGTGATATTGTTGGATTGCTTCTACCGCTCGTGGATATTAGGACTTAAATTGTTCGGCATTTTGGTCGAGAACATAATGTGCTATGCAGGGAGCACATCAGATTCCGAAAGTTAGAGCGCGCATCACGTAGATGCTAGGTTGCTCGGCATAATCATCATTATCCCACCATAGGAATCTTTGGGAGTGCATATCTCGTTCCCTCACGCTGATCCTGTGGAACATTTCTTCTATATCTCCGCATACTGCAACCTTTCCGACACGAAAACTTATCAAGATATTGATTAGCGGCTTAAGCAGGTCTGGCCCGCAATACATGAAGTCATTAAGGTAAACACCGTTTGGTTTGGCGGCTGCATCCCACACCATACGCTTTTTGCTGGGTTTATTGGGGTTTGTGGTTATAAACGTCGGTAGATACCACACTAGTTTAGAAGTACAGTTTAATTCCTCTGTACTTAATTTTTTGGCATAACCTTTTCGTAACAAATTATCGATTTGATTTTGTAGAACAACTTTTAAGTTTTTATCTCTCCGGAACTTTTTTTGCAGACACATTAGGCGCTTATAAGCATTACCATAGCTTTCTGGTAATTGATGGACTCCCTTTTTCCACAAAAGACCTACCTCATACGGTCCACCGACGTTTTTGCATGTAGTCTTCAAAATTTTCATCGACTCGTGATCCTCTACAGATTCTAGTGACTTTTCCGCGGACTCTGCAAGGTTAAATCTATTGTCTATCATGGTGAGGCAAATCTAGCCCTTCTATAGTGTGGACTCCATTCAATATAAGTTGTGCACCATTGTTGGCGTTCGCGATTTCAATTGAAGCCTTTACCGATAAATCGTCTATGCGAGTAGTGTCTCCAGTCCATTTTAAGCAAAGTGGCTCTTCCGTACCTTTAATATCAAGAACATCGAATAATGCTCTTTCAATTAAAGTCACTGATGACCCCTCATCGAGAAACGCAAAGGTGTCCACATAACCATTTTTCTTGTTGATACGTATAGGTAAAATCCTAAAAAAAGAATTTTCTTTCTGCTTCGTGAAAGAGTGAGAATTCATGGAGCTGCTGCTACAGGCACTTTGATCAAGTTCGTGATTTCCCTGAGACCTTGGTGGCTGAACGTTTTCATTATTGTTATGAAGTAAGTATTGATGCTTAGCGCTGCAGCCGTCAATGCCACACTCATTGTTCACAAAACATTTACGTTGGTGTTTGTTTAAACATTGGCGGCATAAGTTAAACTTTTTGACTGCATTCCATTTTTCGTTTAATGACAGTTTTTTAAAGACGCTACATACCGACACTTTATGATCGGCGCTTTCGCACACGAAACATTTGATATAGAATTGATGTTTATTGTCAGTATGAGAGTTTACAGCTGCACTTTTTATGGAGGGAACCGTTGAAACTATAGAGCTTGCAGCGTCCGCGATTTGGAATATCCAATCGCTGAAAGTTTTAACTATGGGAGTGTGGTCTTCTTTAGGGTACATAGCCCAGTTGAGTTTGTATTGGCTAGATAATTTATCTACAAATTCTTTTACCAAAATAGGATTATGTAAATGTGCATCCATATTACATGCCTCCGTGGTGGAACATATGTTTTTTACACACAAGGAAAATTCAATAATAGCTTCTAGCTGTTCTTTTGGTGGTGGCATTTTTCTGGCCTTTTCAATTAATCGTTCCAAAATATACTCAGGCCGCCCAAAACACATTTTTAAGGTTTGAATAATTTCTGGCACCATTGTGGGCATCATCAACTTGCTTTTCACCAACTCTTTGGCTTTCCCTTTGAGACATGATTGAAGCCGTATTAAGTTCTCAGAATGAGAATACCCTGCGATTGACGCGCTAGTTTCGAAAGTACTAATAAATAAGGGCCATTCCTCCGGATCACCGTGAAATTGCGGCAACTCTTTTGGAATAGCTTGTCTTGCAGCTAATTGAGATGCTGTTGGTCCACCTGCGAAATTAAAATTTGAAGTCATGTTACCTATTTTGCTTAATGTAAATTCACTTTGCTCGAATTGAGATAATATTTGGTACTTCTTCTCAATGAATTCTTGTTGAAGCCATTGCTGTTCTTCGAGCATTTTGAGTTGTAAATTTATTTGTGAGCTGGTGTGGTCACTAGGTTGTTTCGGTTTAATAAGAGGAAATAACATTGTACTCGTAGGAACAGGTAACGTAGATTTTTGAGCGGATGATTTTGTGTGGTTGACTTTGTGTCGTTTGTGTGTAATTTCTTGCTGCTGTTGTATAGTTTGGTGTATTAATTTCCCAATGTATTGAGGTCGTAGGTAAGCCTGTTGAAATTTCATTTTCCTTGATTCTATTTTCGGACTGTAGGTCTACCTTGTTTCCTACTACTTTGGGAGACGATGCTGCTTGCGGCTGATTTGCTTGATTGACCGTAGAAATTGCATAGCCTACATTAGGGACGTTACAGCTTTCACAGCACCAGCTTTCATCAGATATGGCACTATTAACAGCGACACAATCGAAATGATACCACATGTTACACTTGTCGCACTGTACCATGCGATCATTATCCACTTGCGTACATGTTTTGCAATTAAATTCACTGTATGTTTCCTGGGCAGTAGCCATTTTACTTTAGTCCTTTTGTTAAAATTGTTTTAAAGAATTGTTGGCGCACGGTTTAAGAAATAAGCCGGTGCGAAATAAAAACAAATATTTAATAGCACCTCTTGTGCAATGTAATCAATTTAATTTATTGATGATATATTACAATTTGCGGTAGAGAATCTATAGCGCTTTAAAACAATTTTTCTGATTCGTATCAAGAAACCAACTGCAGTCAAGAGACATATACCAGTGCGAAATATTTAAGCTCTACCTGATACATAAATAAACCATTTCTTTTATTTCTTTTTCTGATTTGTTTCTTAAGAAATCATACGATTAATTCGTTTTACATCAGAAATACGGTACATATGTGAATACAGGTAGATTCGGACAAAGGTACATAATATATTCATGCATAAATATATACTCACGCAGGTAGATATGTATGCATGTGCAGTAACTAAGTTGAGACTATTTTAAATAACTTGTAAGAGAAGTGTAGTAATGAAATGTATGTAATGATAATTAATATAACGGTATAATGTTCAGAAATAAACGATGGCAACAGGGAGGATTGAGTTAATAGGGGAAGAGAGGGACTAAAAACTGTACACATGTGCTTGTACTCTTGCAATTCGTTTCTTCCCCATTCGTAATTTTAAATGTGCTGGTATATTTTGACACTTGTTTTGTACTCGAGCTCATGTGTGCGGCTGTTGAATATATTAAAATATATTAAAAATACATCTAAAGTGTAAAACAGTTTTGTGATTGCGAAGAAAATACAAATTTAAAAGTATATATATTGTCAGCAAATAAATTTGATAAATCTTTATATCGAAACTTATTTATTGCATACATGGTGTAGCACCGGAAAAGAAATTTGGTGGGGGGGGTGAAAAACAGAAAGCGGAAAGTTGTTAAAAAGAACACGCTATTTGAAAGATATATTTACATATTTACCTTAAAGTGATGTCTTAAATGAAATCCTCTTCAATGAAATCCTCTTCATTAAAAACACCATCCATTGAACGCTCTAAAATATCCTTCGTAGATGAAGAGCAACTAGAACTTTTATATTTTTGCGCTGAGTTGGTTGTTAGTTTTCTTAGTACATACTGAACCTCCCAGGCAGCATCAGCTTGGTCATCTGGATGGATTTCATCCATCTGTGTGGCTACAAGCGATCCCAACCATGCGACTTTTTTCTCCTTTTTCCTTTCAGTTATACTGTTTTTAAAATTGAGAAGGTTGTTCCTTAATGAGTTATAACTTCCGACACTCCAAAAAATTTTAATTATTCAGTGATTGAATGTGTCACGATTAATAAAGTACCTTGAATCTTTTCTTAGGCGGCTCTTCAACCTCTTTTTCATGTGCTAAGTCATTTGGGATACTGTTTTGTTCTTCTAAATTAATTTGCTAAGAGTTTTAAGATGTGTTGGTAAAAATATTTATTCACTATGGTTATTGAATATTTAAACTGAAGTATATGTATACCTCTACGTTTTCCTGGCATGTTCTCATTGCAGTGTGTGTTTTTAAAAATGTAAGCTGGTCAAAACACCATAGCTTGGGAATATAGATTTCAGATCTACCAGCCCCACTTTTTTGTGAGAGACTGATCAATCGCAATTCCTTTCCATATTGAGTTCTAATGTTTCTCCATTTTTTCTTTACGTCCTCCATAGTAATTAAGCTGTTAGTTATTTTAATTTCTTCTAGAACCTTGTTCATGGTCAACGCCTTTTTCGTCCTATCCAAATATCATTTTGATTTTATATTATACAGGCAGGGATGCTCTTGAATTAGAATGATAAGCTTCTCTATATCTTCTCGTTTCCAAATTAATGCCATTATATACATATATCCTATATGTATGTTTATACCAATATGTATGTTATATATATACTTTTAAATTTGTATTTTCTTCGCAATCACAAAACTGTTTTACACTTTAGATGTATTTTTAATTTATTTTAATATATTCAACAGCCGCACACATGAGCTCGTCTACGTTTATAGAAACAAAACAAGTATCAAAATGTACCAGCACATTTAAAATTACGAATGGGGGAAGAAACGAATTGCAAGAGTACAAGCATATGTGTACAGTTTTTAGTCCCTCTCTTCCCCTATTAACTCAACCCTCCCTGTTGCCATCGTTACATAAATTTCATTACTACACTTCTCTTACAAGTTATTTAAAATAGTCTTAACTTAGTTACTGCACATGCATACATATCTACCTGCGTGAGTATATATTTATGCATGAATATATTATGTACCTTTGTCCGAATCTACCTGTATTCACATATGTACCGTATTTCTGATGTAAAACGAATTAATCGTATGATTACTTAAGAAAAAAATCAGAAAAAGAAATAAAAGAAATGGTTTATTTATGTATCAGGTAGAGCTTAAATATTTCGCACTGGTATATGTCTCTTGACTGCAGCGATTTATACAGAATGGAATTGCGATTTAGAGTTCAGAAGCCTATGGAATCTCTACAAGATTTCGCAATGGAAATCGAGCGTTTAGTGCAGCTCACATATCCAGGCGAGAGTCATCCGTTCCTGGACCACTTTAAAATTGAGGCTTTTGTTAACGGCATTCGCAAGTCTGATGTTAAACTGGCGGTGTGCTCTACGCAGAAATCCACTTTCGCTGAAACAGTTTCATTTGCACTAGCTCAAGAGACTGCAAGGATGGTTTTCAAGCCACAGATATGTAAAGTGTGGAATGTGGAGGTTTTGTCTGAGGAGGATAACAATCTAGGTGCTAGCTTTAAGGAGGCAATGCATTAACTGCTGGCAGAAAGTGCTACCAAAGAAAAGCCTAAGTGCTTTAACTGCGGAAAGATCGGTCATTTTCAGCGCAGCTGCAAAGCATAAAGGAAGAGAGTTAGATCTGTTTCGCCAACAAGAAACAGCAAACGGGTGAGCCAAACAACATCACAAGAGTCCCCGTTAAACTAAAACGAGCTAGTACTAAGGGGCAAAAGCTAGCTCTCACAAACGAGGGCCCCACAATCTCCATATCAGTGTTGCAGCAGAAAAATAGCAACCTCACTGCGTCCAGACACATCAACGGGGAAAAGCACGTACTTACCATAGACACAGGGGCATCGCAGTCAATAAAGAGGCTCGATATAGTAAAGAGAAAATGTGAGCGGTTAAGCAATATACGGCTACGTATAGCTACTGGAGAGCCTGCTACTGTCTATGGTAAGATAGAAGTGAGGGTGACTATAGCCAACATCAACGTGAGACATGTGTTTATTGTTGCCGATATAGTCGATGAGGTTATTATTGGAGCCGATTTTATGATTAACCATGGCATTAATCTATATATGGGACAACAGCTGATGATTTGGCGTAATGTGGAAACATCCCCTGATGTTGGATATGACAGCAAACCGCAAGTAACAAAAGTATTTGCTATTGAGAGTCAGACGTTACCGCCGCAATCTGAAACAATCATATGAGCGCGTATGAAGGGAGATTGTGAGGACAATCGGTTGTAGGTTGTAGAACCAGCAGATCTAAAGAGAGAGCTTATAACAGCGAAAGCTCTAGTGGAAACTAGTAAAGGAGGAATAGTCCCTATTAAAGTGCTTAACTTATCAGACCATGAAAAAGTCATCATTGAAAATTCCGATGTTGGCCAGTGTACTCCAGCAGAGGCAATAACGAACTTCGAGAAGAAGATAGAGCCTACTAATTTTTCCGCAAAAGAACGTGAACAATTTGAGGAATACGTAGGGAAATGGGTAGCAGGTCTATCAGAGACAGATAGAAATAAAGCCAAACAGTCACTAAAAAGGCATGCCAGTATCTTCGCCATGGGAAGCCAAAGCCAGGGTAGAACTGCATTGGTTAAACATGACATTAACACAGGCGAAGCTAGGCCGATTAAACAGCCACCCAGAAGCGTACCACTAGCAAAGCGAGATAAAGTAAAAGAGCTTGTAAGTGAAATGGAGCGTGATGGCGCAATTGAGCCATCTTCTGGTCCTTGGAGTGCGCCTGTAGTCTTAGTTAAAAAGAAAGATGGCAGTACTAGATTCTGCGTAGACTACAGGAAGCTCAATGACATAACCAAGGAGGACAGTTATCCGCTCCCCAGAATCGATGACACTTTGAACACGCTAGCTGGTACCAAATGGTTCTCTACGCTGGACTTGCGAAGCGGATATTGGCAAGTGGAGATTGCAGAGAAAGACAAAGAGAAAACTGCCTTCAGTGTCGGTAACGGATTATGGCAGTTCAAAGTCATGCCATTTGGTCTCTGCAATGCTCCGGCCACATTTGAACGCCTAATGGAGAAGGTACTGATAGGACTTCACTGGAAGACATGCTTGGTATATCTAGATGACATAATCGTGATGGGGAAAACTTTTGATGAACACCTCAAAAACATGGCAGAAGTTCTTCAACGGATATCATCAGCTGGATTGAAACTCAGCTTGAAGAAATGTGCATTGTTCCAGAAAGAGGTAAAGTATTTGGGGCATCGTGTTACAGCAGACGAAATCTCAACAGATGAAGATAAAATAAAAACAGCAAGGGACTGGAATCAACCTAAAAATCTTCATGAATTGCCCAGCTTTTTGGGACTTTGTACATACTACTGACGTTTTGTGCCGAATTTTGCCAGTGTAGCTGCAAGCCTGCATGAGCTGATAAAGAAGTCGAGACCATGCCATTAGGGTGAGCTACGTAAAAATGCATTCCAGAAACTCAAAGGATTATTATGTACGTAACCAGTGCTAGCGTATCCCATAGCTGGAGAAAAATTTGTGCTCGATACTGATGCGAGCGGTTATGGCATAGGGGGTGTGCTATCCCAGGTAGTTAATGGCACTGAGAAGGTCATAGGGTACTATAGCCGTGTACTCTCAAAACCTAAGAGGAACTACTGTGTGATACGACGTGAGCTTCTGGCGGTACTGGAATGTATTAAACATTACCATAAGTACCTCTATGGTCAACACTTTACATTAAGGACCGATCCTTCTGCTCTGAGATGACTATTGCAGTTTAAAAATCCTGAAGGGCAACTGGCAAGGTGGATTGAGATCCTGCAGAGCTACGACTTTAGCATTGAGCATAGAAGGGGCACAAAGCATAACAATGCGGATGCTCTTTCAAGAAGTCCCTGCTGTTCAGAGTGTAAACATTGTGTTAGAACCGAGCAAAAGGAAGGCGTTGTTGATGTTCGGCTAATGCACATCGGCCCTGATGAAGACTGGTCAGCAGCACAGAGGGACGACAGCATACTAAGGAAAATTATAGCGGCCAGAGAAGAGGACAGACAACCGTCTCGGAATGAAATTTCGGCTGAAAGCCCACTCGCCAAGTCTTATTGGGCTCAGTGGAACATCCTCGAGGTAATAAAAGGGTGTTTATATCGCGTATGGGAAAGTGTAGATGGCAAAACAACTTAAAATTTAATAGTTGTGCCATACTCCAAGATAAGTAAAGTTTTACAGAAGTTTCATAATGGACCTAGTGGCGGTCATCTTGGAGTAACAAAAACACTTGAGAAACTGAAGCAGCGTTTTTATCGGGTTGCATGTCAACAAGCCGTAGCCAACTGGATAGCAAACTGCCCACAGTGCATAGCAGCCAAAGGCCCAGTAAGAAGAAGCTACAACAATACAACTCAGGAGCACCATTCGAGCGGATCGCAATGGATGTAGCAGGTCCCTTTCCCGTCACTGAAGCCGGAAATCGTTATGTACTTGTGGTAATGGACTATTTCAGTAAATCGCTAGAGGTATATGCTATACCTAACCAGGAAGCAAAGACAATTGTAAATGCATTCGTCAACAACTGGGTATGTCGCTATGGTGTCCCAATAGAATTACGTTCCGACCAAGGAAGGAATTTTAAGTCTGCCATATTCAGGGAAATGTGCGAGTTATATGGGATAAAGAAAACCAGAAGGACGCCGTTGCATCCACAGTCTGATGGCATGGTAGAAAGGTTCAATCGCACCTTAGAAGAGTACCTACGAAAAGTAGTAAGCAACCATTAGAGGGATTGGGACGAGCACATCCCCAAATTTTTGATGGCATATAGGTCAGCTGTACACGAGTCAACATCGAGAACGCCAGCCAAAACTATCTTCGGTACGGAATTAAAACTACCTGTTGAAGGGCAATTGGTTTTACTTTATAACCCACAACGGAAGAAAGGATTGTCCCCAAAATTACAGACTCACTGGGATGGCCCGTATAAAGTGATTAAGAGAGTGAATGACGTTGTATACCGTATACAGAAGTATAATAGCCCAAGGACGAAAATGAAGATAGTACATCACGAAAGATTGGCGCCCTATGGAAGAGGTGATTGTATGCCTATTCGGGTCGAACAGGCTTAAGTGGGCGGCAGTGTTACAAAGATTAGAAATAGATTTAAATAAAACAACAATGTGGCTATATGTACTTGGCAGCACTGCCAATTAATCTCTAGTTGTCAAAATGTTACAACCCTGGTCAACACAATATAGATAATATTCAAATTAACGGAAATGGAATGCTCCAGAATATACAATTTCATTCGAGGCTATGGCAATAATAAAAGCAAATAACAACAACGAAAAACCTAGCAACATAAATGCTAAGAGATGTTATTCGTAATGATCTTGTACGCAAGTATTCGCTGCTAATAAAGCTAAACATGTTGACAAGTATACACAGCCATATACACATAGCAGAAGAAGAAACAAAACTACACAACACACAGAACACTCATACATACAACCACACATAGTTACCATTGGCAAAACACACAAGTCAGCATTGTCATGTATACAAACACACGTATATAGCTACATGTTAAGTAAAGTACAACCAACAACAACCATGCCCAGAAGCTTCGCGAAGTTACCAGTCGACGTCACTTTGCTATATAAAGACGCTGCCAGAGCTCACCCAGAGAGTGTGATTTCAAATATAGGCGTGTTAACATCGCTAAGTGTTTAGTTGTAGAAATACTCGTGTTAATAAAGTAATAAATAAAGTGTTTCCGCATTATATTTCTAAAATTAATTTGTCTGTGTTTTAATTTGATGCAATTAAACGAATCCTTGAAGGATAAGTAAAAAAACCGTTTTTACGAAAAGGTCTAAAAACGTAACAATATTATAGATTTTTCGCATAATCTTTTTATCTTCAAACGTAACGTCATAGCTTTTTTTAATCACTAATTTTTAATATGTTCTATAAATAGCGTAATATTTAAATTTGTATTGATTTAGTTTAATTATGTACTATTCTGCTTAAATAGTCTGTAAGGAAATTGTCCATAGACTAATCTAAATATATATATATACATAAATATATATATATATATATATATATATAAATATATATATATATATATATATATATATATATGTACATATATATATAATGTACATATATATATATATATATATATATATATAAAATTTATATATATATATATATATATATATATATATATATATATATGCTAACCAAAGTCCCAATAAAAAGATTTGTTGCACCTTGTTTATTTGGTTTTTCCAAAGAGTTGGAAGCGACATGGTTGCACGGTACATGGGTAGTGTCCTATATTCCTATAATTTTATATTATAATGAGACTAAGAGTTGTGGTTTCACCTTGGAAAAGATTTTGTCACAGTATTCCACAAAGCGAGCAACATTTTAATGCCCATTGACACCGCCTGTCTTAACATATTGGATACGGCCTCTCTTTGCTCATTTATAATATAATTGAAATCATATTAATTATAATTGTATTTTAGGTTGATTTGGCAATGACTTTTGCAATGGCATTGACGAATGCCAAACGCATTATTCACCAAGCTTCTAGATTTCACCCAGAAACTTCAAATGCAGAAGCTTTAACAAATTGTATTTATACAATAAGGCTGCAATATTTATGATATCATAATTATAATTCTGAGAATATATGTTCAGTGTAGACAATTATTAATGCTAAATACATGTTCAAATAGAATTATTTCTGCAATTTTTATTTTAATACGATTCTATATGAAAAGCTGCCGTAGAAAGCAGTCGCGAGATAAATTATATTTTTCTTTTGTGTGAATCTTTTCATATGCTCTCAGTTTCTGGTAATCATTTTCTTAACAATGTTACGGTAGTTTAATATAATTTTATACATTTTGTAAAGCATAATAACGAAAGAAATAGAGTTTTTGACAATGTTTTTTTTTACAGTTGAGGACTTATTCTGTTTGAGATTCATATTACGATCCTATTAGAAAGAGATTGGATAACTGTAGGAAGGGTTTCGATATAATATATCTGTCATAGTGAAGACTACACAACTCTTGGTGGGCTCTCATGTACAATAATATTTCACAGCTTACCCTGCCTACCATGCATCGTTTATATCACGGTGTTTCGAAATATTTCAGCTCTATACATATCCTAGCTGTAGTCTAGAGTTGTGCTTTCAACTCTTTTAAATTAGCGCTATTTTCCTTTCATTTTACTTTATTGAAATAGATCGTTTAATTAGTTCGGTGACTCAATTTCATGACAGGTTAATTATTGTAGAATAATCAATTGTTTCCTGAGCAGGGCCATAAGAAAACATTTTGACGAAGCGAATCAAAAAACTTTAGATCGTGCCAGACATCATAAACAAAAAAAAAAAATAAAACATGGACTATGGTAACATAGGCGCTCAACAAACTGTGTACTTCATGTAGCTCAGTTGAGTGGATTGCTCCATTGACCTAGATCGTAAATAAGCTGCACAGCTCTAGCCCAGATTTTTACATATCGCTACTTTTTATTGATCTCTCTCTGCAATGTCATCCTAATCTTGGCGATTTTTTCAGAGTGGATAATTGAGGGGTTTTTTACTAGTTCCTATACGCATTTCTCTGGAGCCAATGTAGATCATATATGTATGTATCTTCTTTTTTTTACAACAAAGTTTAAAGTAAGTTCGGAACAATGAAAAGGTTTCAAAAAGTCATATAAATGTACCACACGTTAAACTAAAAATTCATTCTCTTATCTAATAATGTTGAATGAGACTATAAAACTCATTTGTTTCTCAGGATTTAATTTTCCACTGTCCGAAAATATTCAGCTTGCCAAGAGGTGTATAATTATTTAAAGATTTATAACATTAAAACAATACCTCTTTTTAGTGTATATTTTGGGGAATTATCGTTTTAAACTCTTCAATTTTAATTATGTGCTGTTTCTTTTTTCCCAAAATTTTACAAAAAAATATGCGCATTTCACTGGGGCTAATGCAGATCATCAGGGAACTTTTATCCAACATTTCTTAGAATAACTAAAGATATTTATTTCAAATTTCCACATCAATAATTGAGAAGCTTAAAAACAAACATCAAAGTCACAACAAGAACTCACTGATCACTTTTCCTTTCTTATTTTCTTAAGTTTTTTTTAAAGCTTTATTAAACTTCACTTTAACAATTTGTATCAATAATTTTATTTCTTTTCCCCAAAATATATATATATATATATATATATATATATATATGTATGCCATTATCGTGAAATTTATTGTTATATGTATATAAAGGAAGGCGTTGTTGATGTTCGGCTAATGCACATCGGCCCTGATGAAGACTGGTCAGCGGCACAGAGGGACGACGGCATACTAAGGAAAAATATAGCGGCCAAAGAAGAGGACAGACCACCATCCCGGAATGAAATTTCGGCTGAAAGCCCACTCGCCAAGTCTTATTGGGCTCAGTGGAACAGCCTCGAGGTAATAAAAGGGTGTTTATATCGCGTATGGGAAAGTGTAGATGACAAAACAACTTCAAATTTAATAGTTGTGCCATACTCCAAGATAAGTAAAGTTTTACAGGAGTTTCATAATGGACCTTGTGGCGGTCATCTTGGAGTAACACAAACACTTGAAAAACTGAAGCAGCGTTTTTATAGGGTTGGATGTCAACAACCCGTAGCCGACTGGACAGCAAACTGCCCACAGTGCATAGCAGCCAAAGGCCAAATAAGAAGAAGCCGGGGACCGCTACAACAATACACCTCAGGAGCACCATTCGAGCGGATCGCAATGGATGTAGCAGGTCCCTTTCCCGTCACTGAAGCCGGAAATCGTTATGTACTTGTGGTAATGGACTATTTCAGTAAATGGCCAGAGGTATATGCTATACCTAACCAGGAAGCAAAGAGAATTGTAAATGCATTCGTCAACAACTGAGTATGTCGCTATGGTGTCCCAATAGAATTACATTCCGACCAAGGAAGGAATTTCGAGTCTGCCATATTCAGGAAAATCTGCGAGTTATATGGGATAAAGAAAACCAGAAGGACGTCCTTGCATCCACAGTCTGATGGCATGGTAGAAAGGTTCAATCGCACCTTAGAAGAGTACCTACGAAAAGTAGTAAGCAACCATCAGAGCGATTGGGACGAGCACATACCCAAATTTCTGATGGCATATAGGTCAGCTGTATACGACTCAACATCGAGAACGCCAGCAAAAATTATCTTCGGAACGGAATTAAAACTACCTGGTGATTTGGAATTTGGTGTTAAGCCAACTGTAGAAGAAGGAGCTATAACGTCCCAAGAGAAGAAGGGCTTAAACGAACTGCATGAGTTCGTGCGTAATAGAATCAAGATGGCCAGTGACAAGATGAAGGCTAGGTATGACCGCGCAGCAAATTCGGAGGGATTTATGGAAGGACAATTGGTTCTATTTTATAACCCACAACGGAAGAAAGGATTGTCCCCAAAATTACGGACTCACTGGGATGGCCCGTATGAAGTGATTAAGAGAGTGAATGACGTTGTATACCGGATACAGAAGTATAATAGCCCAAGGTCGAAAATGAAGATAGTACATCTCGAACGATTGGCGCACTATGGAAGAGGTGATTGTATGCCTATTCGGGTCGAACAGGCTTAAGTGGGCGGCAGTGTTACAAAGTTTAGAAACAGATTTAAATAAAACGACAATGTGGCTATATGTACTTGGCAGCACTGCCAATTAATCTCTAGTTGTCAAAATGTTACAACCCTGGTCAACACAATATAGATAATATTCAAATTAACGGAAATGGAATACTCCGGAATATACAAGATCATTCGAGGCTGTGCCAATAATAAGTGTAAACAACAACAACGAAAAACCTAGCAACATAAATGCTAAGAGATGTTATTCTTAATGATCTTGTATGCAAGTATTCGCTGCTAATAAAGCTAAACAGGTTCACAAGTATACACAACCATATACAAATAGCAGAAGAAGAAACAAAACCACACAAAACACAGAACACTCATCCATACAACCACTCATAGTTACCATAGGCAAAACACACACAAGTCAGCATTGTCATATATACAAACACACGTATATAGCTCCATGTCAAATAAAATTCAACCACCATACCCAGAAGTTTCGCGAGGTTACCAGACGACATCATTTTTGCTATATAAAATCGCTGCCAGAGCTCAGCGAGTTAGTGTGATATGAAATATAGATGTGTTAACATCGCTAAGTGTTGAGTAGTACAAATACTCGGGTTAATAAAGTAATAAATAAAGTGTTGCCGCATTATACTTCTAAGATTAATTTGTCCGTGTTTTAATTTGATGCAATAAAACGAATGCTTGAAGGATAAGTAATAAAACCGTTTTTACGAAAAGGTCAAGAAACCTAACAATATTTTAGTACGGCTTATACTCCTGGTACACGAGTTAGACCACCTTTACACCGGCGAAGTTTTACCACCCTATATATATTTCACCATGCTTCTAGTTTACACGAGAACAATTATGCTGTCCTATCATTGTGGATTGTTTGCATTTTCGGTGAGGGGAGTGGCTATTTTCTGGCATAATTTTTCAGCCGGCTTCAATCCCGCACTAGCAGAACAAAACTAATGCATAGGCACTTATGAAAACAAAGAAAACACAGGTTCTGTGTTTTCTATTTTACAGAGCGTTTTTCAATCTTCAGTTGTCGTTCGGTGCGTCATGAATATAAAAACAAAAGGGGTTGATCGCGGCAACAAATAGTAGATCTAATAAAAGAAACTCATAAATGTTTTTGCAGTAATTTTTAGTAACTAGTAAAAGTAAAAATTTTTGGTTACACAATATTTCAGCAATATTTTACTGATATTACTTAAATAAAATTTAATGGTCGCATGAATAACCAAAAACTTCTATTGGTTTTTGAATAGTTTTTTTGAATACCTGTGAGAAAATAATCTTATATGAATGTACCTTTGAAAATTCACTTTTCATGTTTGTGCAATTTGCACTTTTTTGTTTGTTTATTCGTCAAAAAAAATATATATATAAACTATAAAAACATTGGTTAACAACATAAATAATTTTTTAAATATGTAAATATGCATTTTTAATATTGTCCTAGTTGATTTCTACAACATATGATTTAGGCTTTATTTATGTACATGAAAATATATTTATAATTAATCTAAAAATTTCTCCTAAGATTATTGCCCATTTCTCATCATTTATCCGCTAATTTTGCTTTAAAACGCATGTGTACAGCGAACGAAAAATAACACCAAATGAACAAAGAAATACTAACACACTCAAAGCTGTGTATACGTATACAATTTTATGCCAGATGAATTCATTCTCTGTAAATTAAAAATACCAAAAAATTTGCGGATTAAAAAATGTGCTCGTGTATAGAATCGTATACAATCGTTTCGTTAGACGTCCACTGCTGCAATTTCAGGTGAGAAATGGTGATATTTATGATGCATCCATCATCCGAGTTATGTCATAACGGTACTTTTTGCTACGTCACTTAGAAGATATTACTGGATTCATATAAATATATATATATATATATATATATATATATGTATATATGTATATATATATATATATATATATATATATATATATACATATATATATATATATATATATATATATATATATATATCGTATATGCTATCTTGAAATTGTTTATTGATTCCAATCAAGATAGTATATATATATATATACCTTATATATATATATATATATATATATATATATATATAAGTTGCATTGTGTTAGTAATTGATGTTCTCCGGAATGCGTGAACCGATTATATGAAAGGTGACGTCAATACCAAGGTTTTTATGTCAATACAGTTTCTGTATGTGTATTGTTTTATGAGTTATAGCCATTTTAGTGAACTCTGCAGTCATTTCGAAATATTTGAGTTAATATTTTGAAAAACTGAAATACATTTCGTTTTTAAGTTTATTACAATAAAATTTTGGTCAAACCATTAATTTAATTTATATACTTAGATTTTCTAAATGACAACTTCGGAGATCTATGAAATATATTACATATAAATACAACACTAAATACATAAATATTTAAATACATTATGCACATCCCACGTCATATGCATGAGTACGCGTAGGATGCAATGTCATTACGGTCGACCAGATTTATTTATAACATTTACGTGTAATCCGCAATGGAGTGACATTAAAGATAATTTATTCGCTGGCCGAATTCCTACCGACCGCCATGATATCGCTTCCCGTGTTTTTAAGCAAAAATTGAAAGCGTGAAATCTAAAGTGTTTGATGAAGTGAAGTTCTGGATGTATTCTGTGGAGTGGCAAAAGCGTGGTTTGCCACACGCTCACATTTCAAAATGGTTGGTGAATAAAATCACATCGTATGAAGTTGACAATGTTATATGTTCTGAAATTCCAGATCATATAAGTGATCCTGAATTATATGATGTTTTGGTGTAAATGTGATACACGGTCCATGCACAGCCCACGCCATGTGCTTGAGTACGCGAATAAGAAATCTGTTGAAGCTTGGGAAATAACAATGAAAGATCTCCGAGGTAACTCTGACTTGTTTGGTGGTGCGTTAATTTTATTGCCAGGCGATTTTAGGCAAACATTGCCCGTCATTCCTAGATCGGCAGCTGCCGATGAAATTAACGCTTGCTTAAAGTCTTCATATATATGGAAATTTGTTAAAATATCGAAACTCACTATCAACGTTCGTGTTCAGTTGCAGACTGATCCATCTGCTGATAAGTTCTCTAAGCAATTGTCAAAAATTGGGAATGGTGCAATTCCTATTGATGACACTGGATTGATAACATTGCCAAATGATTTTGGCGTTTCTACAGTCAAAAGAGGAATTGATTGAATGTGTTTTCACTAACATAGCACTGCAATATACATGCCATGCATGGTTGAGTGCCAGAGAAATTTTAGCGGCAAAGAACAAGGATGTTACTGAATTAAACATGGCTATACAATCAAAGATTCCTGGCGAAGTGGTGCTGTACAAGTCTGTCGATACTGTTACCATAAAGAAGATGTTTTGAATTATCCAACAAAATTTTAGAATTCGTTGAACTTACCAAGATTGCCTCCGCATAATCTCCAATAGAAAGTTGGAGCCACTATTATTATGCTTTGTAATATCAATCAGCCCCGTTTGTGTAATGGTACAAGATTTGCTATTAAAAGTTTGATGGCTTAAGTAATTGAAGCTACTATTTTAACTGGAAAATTAGAAGGCGAAGATGTATTCATTCCACGTATCCCAATGATTCCGTCTGATATACCATTTGAATTTAAACGACTTCAGTTTCCTGTTCGCCCTGCGTTTGCGATTGCCATTAATAAGGCGCAACGCCAATCTTTAGAAATTTGTGGACTGAAATTAGTGTATCCAGTTTTCTCACATGGACAGTTCCATGTAGCCTGTTCGCGCTTTGGCAAACTATCGGTTTTGTAATTTACACCGAAAATAGAAAAACAACAAATGTTCTTTACCACAGAGCATTACAATAAAAGCAGTTTATCACTGATTTAAGTGAATTCGAATTAATTTTTTTATATTCTTTTTTGCACTGCAAAGTGTGCAGGGGGTTCGCTAGTATATATATATATATATATATATATATATATATATATATATTACCATAAGTTGCCATGTTACATATCACTTGTGTGAAAACGTTAAGAGCTAGGTTTTTTCTCTTTTAAGAATAAATAAAATGATATTCACCTAGTGTACAGAAGGAACCTTAAAATATTTTAGTGCGGCTTGTACTCCTGGTACCCGACTTAGACCACCTTTACACCGGGGAAGTTTTACCACCTTATATATATTTCACCATAATTCTAGTTTACAGGAGAACAATTATGCTGTCCTATCAAGGTTGTTGTTTGCATTTTCGGTGAGGGGAGAGGCTATTTTCTGGCATAATCTTTCCTCCGGCTTCAATCCCGCACTAGCAGAACAAAACTAATACATACGCACTTATGAAAACAACGAAAACGCAGGTTCTGTGTTTTCTATTTTACAAAGCGTTTTTCAATCTTCAGATGTACATCGTTTTGTAAACATGATTATGAAAACAGAAGGGGGTTGATCGCGGCAACAAACAGTAGAACTAATAAAAGAAACTCATAAAAGGTTTTGCAGTAATTTTTAGTAACTAGTAAAAGTAAAAATTTTTGGTTACACAATATTTCAGCAATATTTTACTGATATTACTTAAATAAAATTTAATGGTCGCATGAATAACCAAAAACTTCTATTGGCTTTTGAATAGTTTTTTTGAATACCTGTGAGAAAATAATCTTATATGAATGTACCTTTAAAAATTCACTATTCATGCTTCTGCAAATTGCACTACATTCATACATACTTTTTTTTTTTTTTGCTTATATGTCTTGAAAAAACAATCATATAAAAACTATAAAAACATTGGTTAACAACATAAATAATTTTTTAAATATGTAAATATGCATTTTTAATATGGTCCTAGTTGATTTCTACAACATTTGATTTAGGCTTTATTTATATACATGAAAATATATTCAAAACGCATGTGTACAGCGAACGAAAAATAACACCAAATGAACAAAGAAATACTAACACACTCAAAGCTGTGTATACGTATACAATTTTATGCCAGATGAATTCATTCTGTGTATATTAAAAATACCAAAAAATTTGCGGATTAAAAAATGTGCTCGTGTATAGAATCGTATACAATCGTTTCGTTAGACGTTCACTGCTGCAATTTCAGTTGAGAAATGGTGATATTTATGATGCATCCATCTATATCCGAGTTATGTCATAACGGTACTGTTTGCTACGTCACTTAGAAGATATCACTGGATTCATATATATATATATATATATATATATATATATATATATATGTGTATGTATACATATATATATATATATATATATATATATATATATACATATATATATATATATATATATATATATATATACATATATATATATATATATATATATATATATATATATATACATATATATATATATATATATATATATATATATATATCAGTAGTAGGGAACTGTATGTGCTTCGACCATTAAAAATATTAAATTTCAGCAATTAAATTTGAAATTTTTCAATTTTATTGCCAAAATTCTCAAATTTCACAAAATTCTCAAATTTCATTTTGTGTGTGTTCGTGTGTGTATTTTTTCCCACGGTTTAGTAGGGGCGTTCACATTGTTGTTTTTTTTTTAAATAAAATGTTGGGGTAGGCGTGGGAATTTGTGTCTGTCCATATGTGACCTTCAGAATACATGTCCGTCGGTATGTGAGCGTGGGAATTTGTGTCTGTCCATATGTGACGTTGAGAATACATGTCCGTCGGTATTTGAGCGTGGGAATTTGTGTCTGTCCATATGTGACCTTGAGAATACATGTCCGTCGGTATGTGAGCGTGGGAATTTGTGTCTGTCCATATGTGACGTTGAGAATACATGTCCGTCGGTATGTGAGCGTGGGAATTTGTGTCTGTCCATTTACACTGTGTACGCCTGGTGAATAAACAAATTTAGAAGCATTTTTAGGAATTACACTATTTAAAAAGTGTAGTAGTTATATATGGATACCCTTAATGTTTGTGGTTCGTTCCTTCTTGCTGGAGTGAGATTTTTTCTTTTATTTTTTTGCTTATTAAAATTTGGTGTGTTTACTTAAGATTTGTCGTCCAGCAATTCAGTGTTTTTTTTTTTTTTTTTTTAATTTTTTGCTTGCAATGCTTGAGTCTGGAGGAATAATTTGATTATTCTGATCTTGAAGACGTTGTGAAAAAAAAATTACTATTGCATAAATATTGAAACTGATGTTTTGTTTATTTTATACATGACGATCATCGATGGATTTTATTTGGGGATCTGGATGGTGGTGCGATTTCTGTATTTTGTAGAATATGAATATTTATGCTATGTTTAAGTGTGTGTGTTTTTTGTGTTCTGAGTGGCGGTTGGAATGTCTGGCTGTCAGACAGTCTGTGTGTGTGACGATTGGTGAGTCTGTATGACAGTCCGCTTTCCTGGTCAGTATAAAATGTGATAAGGTGTACATATTCATGCGTACATAAATATCTACAAATTTATTTCATTTACGCATATACATACAAACAAATAATAAGCGTTTATTCTTTGTGCCCAAATATTCCCTTGACCATTTGAATGAATGAATGAACCATTGTGTATGATTGTTTGTGTATTCTCTGAAAAAAATATATATGTATGTAGGTTTTTTGTTTGAAATAAAAAGACATTTATTTAAATTTTTATAAGCATTTATTTAAAAGTTTGTTAACACTTTCATTTTTAAGTAAAATTGCATTCCTTAAGCCACAAACACCATAGTCGTGATAGCTACAATAGAGATATATGGAATGCTTAGTTTCCATTTGTTTGAAATTAATGCAGCCAATGTCTTCAATGTTATAAACTGTTTGATGAATAATTTTTTCCAGCCATTTTTTCTTCTCTCCCCCCTTAACATATATTTGTGAATTTCTTATATTCGATTTTAAAAACTTGCAAACGCTTTGAAATGAGACTGATCCATCATTCCAGTTAATATGATGATAGTTTTTTGTTAACCAAACTGCTTCTCTCTGTTTTTTGGCTGATAAACATGCGAAATCAAAAGGAGGTTTTATGATGAAATTGAACCATTCCTTGTTGCTGAAAACTACAGCTAGTTCTTTTGCAATGAAGTCATTTGAATTAGTTTTGAAACCTTGCAAGTCTACAAAAACAATATCACCATCCATGTTATTTAAGTTATAAGAGCTTCCGGACTTGACCTTTTATTGGTATGTATTCTATTACGCGGTCATGAATAAGAACGCAGTAAGCTGATGTTTTTGCTGGAATATTTGTTGCTGTTTCAAATTCAATTTTTATGTCGATTGTTCCGGTATTGAGCGTTTCGTTTTGGTGACTGACATCAACTACAATAATTGGAGCGTTATTTTTAAACTCTTGACCTGTTAGAAGAGGTTGGGGTTGTTTCATGTAGTAGCTTTGTTGGAATCTTAGATACATATCATATAGAATCGCATAGCGCTCATTTTTGAATTTTATATTAAGATCGTCATATGGGTAAGAGGTTGAGTTTAAATGTACTTTTAAGTTAGTAAGATCACAATGAACAAACTTGTTTTCTTGTTGAAAGGCAATCAAGACAAAACGAGGGCGTTCTTTATTAGCGGCCAGTTTAACATTCCATATGTGATTGGTTCCCGTATTAAGGTGTGGATTCATATGACAATCCCAACTACGGAATGCCATTGGTATAGCAGCACCATTATTAAGTATTTTGATCATATTCAATTTACTATGATCAGATAATTGAACATGTGGAATTCTCCATGATATTAGTGAAATTGTAAGTTTTGCTTTCTCGGTGGAAACATTCGAGTGTACAAGATCTTCATCGTTCTTATTACGCAAGAGTATCAATTCATGTTTACCATTTAATAAAACTTTATTGTAGTCTTCAGCGAATCCTAAAAGAAGTTTGAGTGGTACATAGAAATTAAAATTTCCATTTTGAAGATCTATTTTATCAAGTTTATTCCATCCAGCATTTTGCAACACAACGCTTTCCGTAGGTGATAAACAAACCAAATTTTTTATGGTACTGGTGGCTCCCAAATATCTTGTATGATCAATTTCAATACCATTCAGTTCATAGCGGATTTCATCAAAGAGATATGCAACAAAATTATTTTTCAACTGAAAGTTGGGTGTAGATTTCGATGTTTTTTCGTCTACAACAAGTCCTTCCACATATATATAGCTTTCACTGGGTAACACATATAGATCTTGGTTTTGTTGTTAAAAGACTGAAGGTATGGTATGTATGTGTGATAATCCTTTTTGATAATATTTTCGTCAGATATTGGTTTATCTAAAACGTGTATTATTGAATTCATTTTGTTTTTAATTTAAAGTTCAGTGACTTGAGAAAACTCTTGTTTGCTGCTGTAAGCGATTTTTGACGAACAGATCTTTTCAATTGTTGCTTAGGTTGTAACGTTTGAGAATTAGATGTTGCTGTAGTATTCTTCGATATACTCGTGTTGTATATTATCATTATTTAGTTATCCTTAAATGTATTCGTATTGTCATTTCCTCACCTCTGAAATTAATTAAGTCGCCGTTTTGATCAACCACGCGAAGAGCTAGTGAACTTATCTCTCTGGAGTTTACTGGCAAATAAATAAGATTTTTGGGAATCTCAACTATTTTATATCCAGCCGGTACATTAATCGGAAATTCATGTAGTGTATGAGCTTTAGAATTATTCATATAAGTATTAACCACAATACTGCTTTCAATCCTCAAGAGATTCACCTTAAAGATATTCACTGGAAGATCAGAGTAATGTTCTTTGTTTGGCGTTAATATTCTGCTATTGAATCCTAAAAGTCTACCTATTGTATTTTCTTTATTAAAATATATTGGTTCTTTAGAGCTGCTGACTTTGACTTGCATTGTATTGTTATTAGCTTCAATCAAAATTTTGTTTTCTGGTCTATATCGTTTGTATTGTTCTTCTATATAGTCAACTATATCATTTAATTCATAAGATCCGATCGGTATTTCAATTACAAGTTCACCGATATAAAATATATTGTTGTAGACATCCACATTCGGGATACTGTTGTATGAATGAAAATCAGTTAGAGCACATTCATAGGTTCCGTTTAAATCAATAGGAGGAAAATAATTAGCAGATAGCTCTGATGAATTGGAGCTCAGAGTCAATGTTATTGACATTGTGACTGTTTGATTGTAAATAAATGAGGTTAAACACACAGTATGATTTATAAGAAGCAGTTTCGTATTTATTGTTTATTTACTAATTTTAAACTAAATTAAATATTGATGCCATTGTTGTTGTTTTTGTTGTTGTTTATTTATTGTATTCTTCCATTTACAATATCTCATCTTTGCTTATCCAAGAATTGTGCTCATTACCAAAGCCCAGCCACTTGACAAACACCTTATGTCCTTTAGTTTTGAGAACCTTTTCAACTAGGTATGTATTAGGATATCTGGTTTTTGAAAGTTCTTCTTCATAGAATCCGCCTTTAATAGGATTTCCGCGATAGTCTTCTAATATATATGTTGTAGGATATGTATTTTGTACTCTTTTAATTGTAAAGATTTCTGTTGTCCAATTCGGAGTATAACCTTTTTCAAAAATGTTTTTATATTTGCTTATGCGTACATGATCTCCTGCATTAAATTTTGACATTTTATACATCTTTAAATGACTGTATACTGTGCTTAAAAGCTGTTTTTCATTTGTTGAATTTACTTTAATCGGTGACATTTTAATGGTGCGATGAATTTTTCTATTGTATGCATCAAGTAAATCTCTATACATATCAATCCAATTATATGAACCATTTAAGCTAAATTCCTTCCACATCATTCCTTTTAATGTTCTATTGAATCGTTCTACTATTGAGGCTTTCATAGTGCTATATGTTGAGTAGTGATTAATATTGTATTTATTCATCAACTGACTGAAATGTTTATCGAAAAATTCTTTACCATCGTCTGTTTGCAAGTTTTTCGGTATTCGTCCCAATTTGAAAATATTCTCCATTGCCTGAGTTGCAAATTTTGAGAATGTATCAATTACAGTTAGCAAAAATCGATAATTTCTATTGTCTAAGGAATAATTTCCCATTTCAACTAAATCAGCTTGCCAAAGATCATCTATTCCTTTCATCACAACTCTACGACCTACAAAACGTTTTCGAGCCTGCTTATGCAATTCATTTACAACATTTCTCTTTGAAGACATCTTATTTTTCCAGTCGCTGTTTTAAGTGTGTTGTGATCTACTAGATGCACTTGCACCTATTGATACGAACATGTAATTTTCTATTCTATAAATTTTTTCTCGTAGCTCTTCAATTTCCATATCAAAAAGTGATTTATTACCATCCATTTTCTTATTGATATCCTGCAAATGAGCATTAAGATTTTCTAACTGGAAAGCTACTTCTTGTTGCTGTTTTTTGAGTTCAGTTTGCAGAAACAATTTACTGATAACATCGTTTTCCTCCACAGCATTTGCAACATTTTTGATTCTCTTGTATTGGACATCAATGTTTTTGTTCGTATCCATAAAGAAGCCCAACAACTTAGGCGCATTTTTGGTTGAAATTACTTCACTTCTATCGTTAATATAATGCCCAAATTTATCAACGGACATGTTTTATATAAAAATCTATGTATGTATATAGTTTATACAATTATATTAGCTTCACGTAGTTCTTCAATAATTGAGACAATTTCGTTGTTGTGATTAGTATGGCCTGCAGACTGTGATGCAAGCAGTAGTCTAAGTCGATCTACCAACTCGTTTGGATCATCCCAGTATATATAGTTTGGATTATGAGGGTTAAACTGCATCAAAACCCTTCCTAAATAATTACTTTTTGTTACATCTGATGAGCCTGTATGATTGTCTCCTTTGAAAAGTTTTCCAATAATATGTTTGTACTTATGGGCTATGCTCCCTTTGATTTGACCATCAGACTTATAGCCTCTCCTGTGGGCATTGGTAGCAAGTAATATTTTTGTATAGATTTCAAGCTCGAATTTATCATAGTTTTTTGGTGCTTTATGAAACATTAAAGAAAAAAGTCCTGGCGTGAGCGCCCATATTTGTCCCCCAACCTGTATCTTATCTTGATTTAACTCGATGGTGCTATTACCAAATCTCCATTCGTTATTATTATCTTTATGTGGACCATAGTTAGTATCTAGTTCGTTTCTCGATTGCAATAGTGATAAGTCAGAATAACTTTCTTCATTATTCGAATTTTGTGAGTAAAAGTCATCTTCATCATAATTACTGCTACTTTTACTATTAGATTGCTTAAAAATTTTTTCTTCACTTAGTTTCTTGGGCGTACTCGTTTCCAATTTTATTGTTGAGTTCTGAGGATGAAAACTTTCATTGTCATCAATTCCAGTTTCCTTATCACTCGGTTCTTTTTTAACTGGTCTACCAACGTATTTAGAGCTATTGATAAATTCTTTTAAAGGTTCTGTGATAGGCTTGAATGTATCTGTTAATTGCTGATGTGTATCTATTTCTCCAGTTTTTATACTACGAAGCTTTTTCTTCAAGATATTTCTTGTTGCCACCAAGTCTTTAAGAATTTGTTCATTCATTTTAGCTATCAGGTCAGTTCAATAGGAAGCAGATCAGGTTATCAGGTCAGTTTAACAGCTATCAGGTCAGTTTATCAGGTATCAGATCAGCTTATCAGGTCAATTTAACAGCTATCAGGTCAGTTTATCAGGTATCAGACCAGCTTATCAGGTCAGTTTAACAGGTATCAGACCAGCTTATCAGGTCAGTTTAACAGGTATCAGGTCAGTTTATCAGGTATCAGATCTGCTTATCTGATCAGTTACAATAATCACATGTATAAAGTTTGAAGTCAGATTAAATACTGCAGGGTGCATTTGATGAACAGTAAATTATATTATGATGAAGTAATCAAATGACTTTCTATAACGACCATTGTTTAGTTCATTATCTTTACTTATCACCAAAAATCCGTATTTTTCCTTCCAACATTCTCTACAAATTCGTTGAAACATTTCAAAGTTCATGTCGCTGGCAACGTGATCATCATATACATGTTTCATATTTGTCGCATCTTGTTTAAACATAATAATTACATTAGCATTATCTCTTATCAAATGTTTTGGAATCCGCGTGTAAGTCTGACACAAGTAAAATGAGTCTACTTTCTTATGACGACCCATACAAAAATATGCACGTATATTGTTTTGCTTTTCACATGCAACATCATCAAAAATCATAATTGAATTGCTTTTAGCTTCACTAGGAGGAACAACGTCCTCGTTTTCTGCAAATGTGTAGTATCCGATTCCTTTAATTGGTGAAATTAATTTCTTTAGGTATTCATATTTAGGTTGATATAAAGATTTTGAGTACAAGTAAATATTTTCAAACTTGAGACCATTAGGACTTTCCAGCAAACTAATCATTATGTTAGTTTTTCCACAATTTGAAGGACCAACTATTAATGCTCGAATAGAATTTGGTAACAAGGAACTATGTCTTATTTTTTTACTGTCATTTGAACAAATATCAGCATTACGAACTAAAATATTTTTATGTTGTTTTATGAAGCGTTAGTTATTAACTACTTGCTAAACTTGCGAACAATATCTTTTATTGTAGATTAAATTAATATGGTTGTACTTTATAACAAAAGTTTTAGTCACAAACAAGCTATCGTTGGAGAAGGTTTACTAAATAAAGCAATAAATTCTCTACCTTTTGAATTACATCTTCCTGGATACCAGTATTGTGGACCTGGCACAAGATTACAAAAGCGTTTAGATAGAGGAGATAAAGGAATTAACTTATTGGATGCTGCTTGCAAAAATCACGATATTGCTTACTCGAAAAATAAAGACTTAAACAGCAGACATCAAGCTGACAAAATTCTTGAAAATACGGCTTGGGAAAGAGTTCTTTCAAAAGATAGTGATCTTGCAGAAAAAACATTTTCATATATAGTCACCAACGCAATGAAAGCAAAAACTAAACTTGGTATGGGTGTTGAAGCAAAGAAAAGGAATACAGTGAAAAGACCATCACCACGAATTCGTATAAATGACAAAAATCTGTTTCACAAAACAATTAAATCAGCAACAAAGATATTGAAGAAGGAAAAACCACAAGATATTAATTCAGCCATTAAGATTGCTCGTAAAGCTATCAGTAAATCTCTTAAGGGGAAAAAAGCTCGTGTTATAATACCGCGTATTATAAATGTTCCAAAAATTGGTGGTTTTTTGCCCATAATACCGATTCTAACTGCTCTAGGTGCACTTGGTAGTCTAGCAACTGGAGGTGCCTCTATAGCTAAAGCTGTAAATGCAACAAAGAATGCAAAAAAACAACTTGAGGAAGCCACCAGACACAATAAGGCAATGGAGTCTATTGCTGTGGGAGAAGGACTGTACCTTAAACCATATAAAAACGGTTATGGACTTGTTTGTAAAGATCATTCAAAAAACTATTAGAAATGCTACCCAACAGACCATTATCAGAATTTGATCTAAGAAAATTTTCAAAATATATTCCACACTTTAGAGGAGTTTATATGTTGGATTCACTACCAAAACGACCAAAGACTGTAGAGTGTGGAATAATCAATTTGGATTTATCAACAGGCCCAGGTACTCATTGGGTAGCATACTATAGGAACAAGAATGAAAAACAATATTTCGACAGCTTTGGAAATTTACAACCTCCTCTAGAATTAATCAAATATTTAGGTAGAAATATTCAATACAACTACAATCAATATCAAAACTTTAATACATATAATTGCGGTCACTTATGTTTGAAATTTCTTATTGATATAACCAAAGATATTAAATAAAACACAATCATATATATTTATATACATACATATTTAAAAACATTTTCTTTTTTATTATTATTATTTTTTTTTTCTTGTTAAGTACAAAATATATGAACATAACATATTTTTTACTGCCAAACGGGGTACTGAGAGTTTGGTATTAAAAACTCGTTCATCTCGCTTTCTAAGATCAGGTTTCGCTCTCCTTTTCTTTGTAGTCGATATTTATTATTCGAAAGATCTTCTAATTCTGCATTGGTCAATGCATTGTATCGGTTGGGGAGAAACATTATGTGGTTTTCCAGCTCAAGTTGAACTGTTTCCCCATACTTTGTTGTTATTCGCTTTGCACGTACGATAGTGTGTTTGGATAATTCATCTAGATCCTTTATATGGATTAAGGATTTTGTATTGTACGAATTAAATTTTTCCACTAGATCCATTGCGGTAGAAATTTTTCACAACTTATAGCTTTGAACTTTTATTGCAAACTAATCTCGGTTTTAGCTTTCTAGACTGTAAGAAGCTTAACAGAAAATCATTATACAATGATTTTTTTGTTTTATTTTTGACAAAAGACGAAGTGAGGAAACATTAAATATATATATAAGTATTTAAAACTAAGTAGTTGAAAAAGGATAGAGAGATGTCATATATACGTATTCATTTTTTTGAGTCGAATTTTAAATTATTTTCTGGACTAAAAACGCTGACATGTGATTATTGTAACTGATCAGATAAGCAGATCTGATACCTGATAAACTGACCTGATACCTGTTAAACTGACCTGATAAGCTGATCTGGTACCTGATAAACTGACCTGATAAGCTGATCTGGTACCTGATAAACTGACCTGATAGCTGTTAAACTGACCTGATAACCTGATCTGCTTCCTATTGAACTGACCTGATAGCTAAAATGAATGAACAAATTCTTAAAGACTTGGTGGCAACAAGAAATATCTTGAAGAAAAAGCTTCGTAGTATAAAAACTGGTGAAATAGATACACATCAGCAATTAACAGATACCTTCAAGCCTATCACAGAACCTTTAAAAGAATTTATCAATAGCTCTAAATACATTGGTAGACCAGTTAAAAAAGAACCGAGTGATAAGGAAACTGGAATTGATGACAATGAAAGTTTTCATCCTCAGAACTCAACAATAAAATTGGAAACGAGTACGCCCAAGAAACTAAGTGAAGAAAAAATGTTTAAGCAATCTAATAGTAAAAGTAGCAGTAATTATGATGAAGATGACTTTTACTCACAAAATTCGAATAATGAAGAAAGTTATTCTGACTTATCACTATTGCAATCGAGAAACGAACTAGATACTAACTATGGTCCACATAAAGATAATAATAACGAATGGAGATTTGGTAATAGCACCATCGAGTTAAATCAAGATAAGATACAGGTTGGGGGACAAATATGGGCGCTCACGCCAGGACTTTTTTCTTTAATGTTTCATAAAGCACCAAAAAACTATGATAAATTCGAGCTTGAAATCTATACAAAAATATTACTTGCTACCAATGCCCACAGGAGAGGCTATAAGTCTGATGGTCAAATCAAAGGGAGCATAGCCCATAAGTACAAACATATTATTGGAAAACTTTTCAAAGGAGACAATCATACAGGCTCATCAGATGTAACAAAAAGTAATTATTTAGGAAGGGGTTTGATGCAGTTTAACCCTCATAATCCAAACTATATATACTGGGATGATCCAAACGAGTTGGTAGATCGACTTAGACTACTGCTTGCATCACAGTCTGCAGGCCATACTAATCACAACAACGAAATTGTCTCAATTATTGAAGAACTACGTGAAGCTAATATAATTGTATAAACTATATACATACATAGATTTTTATATAAAACATGTCCGTTGATAAATTTGGGCATTATATTAACGATAGAAGTGAAGTAATTTCAACCAAAAATGCGCCTAAGTTGTTGGGCTTCTTTATGGATACGAACAAAAACATTGATGTCCAATACAAGAGAATCAAAAATGTTGCAAATGCTGTGGAGGAAAACGATGTTATCAGTAAATTGTTTCTGCAAACTGAACTCAAAAAACAGCAACAAGAAGTAGCTTTCCAGTTAGAAAATCTTAATGCTCATTTGCAGGATATCAATAAGAAAATGGATGGTAATAAATCACTTTTTGATATGGAAATTGAAGAGCTACGAGAAAAAATTTATAGCATAGAAAATTACATGTTCGTATCAATAGGTGCAAGTGCATCAAGTAGATCACAACACACTTAAAGCAGCGACTGGAAAAATAAGATGTCTTCAAAGAGAAATGTTGTAAATGAATTGCATAAGCAGGCTCGAAAACGTTTTGTAGGTCGTAGAGTTGTGATGAAAGGAATAGATGATCTTTGGCAAGCTGATTTAGTTGAAATGGGAAATTATTCCTTAGACAATAGAAATTATCGATTTTTGCTAACTGTAATTGATACATTCTCAAAATTTGCAACTCAGGCAATGGAGAATATTTTCAAATTGGGACGAATACCGAAAAACTTGCAAACAGACGATGGTAAAGAATTTTTCGATAAACATTTCAGTCAGTTGATGAATAAATACAATATTAATCACTACTCAACATATAGCACTATGAAAGCCTCAATAGTAGAACGATTCAATAGAACATTAAAAGGAATGATGTGGAAGGAATTTAGCTTAAATGGTTCATATAATTGGATTGATATGTATAGAGATTTACTTGATGCATACAATAGAAAAATTCATCGCACCATTAAAATGTCACCGATTAAAGTAAATTCAACAAATGAAAAACAGCTTTTAAACACAGTATACAGTCATTTAAAGATGTATAAAATGTCAAAATTTAATGCAGGAGATCATGTACGCATAAGCAAATATAAAAACATTTTTGAAAAAGGTTATACTCCGAATTGGACAACAGAAATCTTTACAATTAAAAGAGTACAAAATACATATCCTACAACATATATATTAGAAGACTATCGCGGAAATCCTATTAAAGGCGGATTCTATGAAGAAGAACTTTCAAAAACCAGATATCCTAATACATACCTAGTTGAAAAGGTTCTCAAAACTAAAGGACATAAGGTGTTTGTCAAGTGGCTGGGCTTTGGTAATGAGCACAATTCTTGGATAAGCAAAGATGAGATATTGTAAATGGAAGAATACAATAAATAAACAACAACAAAAACAACAACAATGGCATCAATATTTAATTTAGTTTAAAATTAGTAAATAAACAATAAATACGAAACTGCTTCTTATAAATCATACTGTGTGTTTAACCTCATTTATTTACAATCAAACAGTCACAATGTCAATAACATTGACTCTGAGCTCCAATTCATCAGAGCTATCTGCTAATTATTTTCCTCCTATTGATTTAAACGGAACCTATGAATGTGCTCTAACTGATTTTCATTCATACAACAGTATCCCGAATGTGGATGTCTACAACAATATATTTTATATCGGTGAACTTGTAATTGAAATACCGATCGGATCTTATGAATTAAATGATATAGTTGACTATATAGAAGAACAATACAAACGATATAGACCAGAAAACAAAATTTTGATTGAAGCTAATAACAATACAATGCAAGTCAAAGTCAGCAGCTCTAAAGAACCAATATATTTTAATAAAGAAAATACAATAGGTAGACTTTTAGGATTCAATAGCAGAATATTAACGCCAAACAAAGAACATTACTCTGATCTTCCAGTGAATATCTTTAAGGTGAATCTCTTGAGGATTGAAAGCAGTATTGTGGTTAATACTTATATGAATAATTCTAAAGCTCATACACTACATGAATTTCCGATTAATGTACCGGCTGGATATAAAATAGTTGAGATTCCCAAAAATCTTATTTATTTGCCAGTAAACTCCAGAGAGATAAGTTCACTAGCTCTTCGCATGGTTGATCAAAACGGCGACTTAATTAATTTCAGAGGTGAGGAAATTACAATACGAATACATTTAAGGATAACTAAATAATGATAATATACAACACGAGTATATCGAAGATTACTACAGCAACATCTAATTCTCAAACGTTACAACCTAAGCAACAATTGAAAAGATCTGTTCGTCAAAAATCGCTTACAGCAGCAAACAAGAGTTTTCTCAAGTCACTGAACTTTAAATTAAAAACAAAATGAATTCAATAATAGACGTTTTAGATAAACCAATATCTGACGAAAATATTATCAAAAAGGATTATCACACATACATACCATACCTTCAGTCTTTTAACAACAACGATGAAATAAGAATTTCAATACAAAACCAAGATCTATATGTGTTACCCAGTGAAAGCTATATATATGTGGAAGGACTTGTTGTAGACGAAAAAACATCGAAATCTACACCCAACTTTCAGTTGAAAAATAATTTTGTTGCATATCTCTTTGATGAAATCCGCTATGAACTGAATGGTATTGAAATTGATCATACAAGATATTTGGGAGCCACCAGTACCATAAAAAATTTGGTTTGTTTATCACCTACGGAAAGCGTTGTGTTGCAAAATGCTGGATGGAATAAACTTGATAAAATAGATCTTCAAAATGGAAATTTTAATTTCTATGTACCACTCAAACTTCTTTTAGGATTCGCTGAAGACTACAATAAAGTTTTATTAAATGGTAAACATGAATTGATACTCTTGCGTAATAAGAACGATGAAGATCTTGTACACTCGAATGTTTCCACCGAGAAAGCAAAACTTACAATTTCACTAATATCATGGAGAATTCCACATGTTCAATTATCTGATCATAGTAAATTGAATATGATCAAAATACTTAATAATGGTGCTGCTATACCAATGGCATTCCGTAGTTGGGATTGTCATATGAATCCACACCTTAATACGGGAACCAATCACATATGGAATGTTAAACTGGCCGCTAATAAAGAACGCCCTCGTTTTGTCTTGATTGCCTTTCAACAAGAAAACAAGTTTGTTCATTGTGATCTTACTAACTTAAAAGTACATTTAAACTCAACCTCTTACCCATATGACGATCTTAATATAAAATTCAAAAATGAGCGCTATGCGATTCTATATGATATGTATCTAAGATTCCAACAAAGCTACTACATGAAACAACCCCAACCTCTTCTAACAGGTCAAGAGTTTAAAAATAACGCTCCAATTATTGTAGTTGATGTCAGTCACCAAAACGAAACGCTCAATACCGGAACAATCGACATAAAAATTGAATTTGAAACAGCAACAAATATTCCAGCAAAAACATCAGCTTACTGCGTTCTTATTCATGACCGCGTAATAGAATACATACCAATAAAAGGTCAAGTCCGGAAGCTCTTATAAATTAAATAACATGGATGGTGATATTGTTTTTGTAGACTTGCAAGGTTTCAAAACTAATTCAAATGACTTCATTGCAAAAGAACTAGCTGTAGTTTTCAGCAACAAGGAATGGTTCAATTTTATCATAAAACCTCCTTTTGATTTCGCATGTTTATCAGCCAAAAAACAGAGAGAAGCAGTTTGGTTAACAAAAAACTATCATCATATTAACTGGAATGATGGATCAGTCTCATTTCAAAGCGTTTGCAAGTTTTTAAAATCGAATATAAGAAATTCACAAATATATGTTAAGGGGGGAGAGAAGAAAAAATGGCTGGAAAAAATTATTCATCAAACAGTTTATAACATTGAAGACATTGGCTGCATTAATTTCAAACAAATGGAAACTAAGCATTCCATATATCTCTATTGTAGCTATCACGACTATGGTGTTTGTGGCTTAAGGAATGCAATTTTACTTAAAAATGAAAGTGTTAACAAACTTTTAAATAAATGCTTATAAAAATTTAAATAAATGTCTTTTTATTTCAAACAAAAAACCTACATACATATATATTTTTTTCAGAGAATACACAAACAATCATACACAATGGTTCATTCATTCATTCAAATGGTCAAGGGAATATTTGGGCACAAAGAATAAACGCTTATTATTTGTTTGTATGTATATGCGTAAATGAAATAAATTTGTAGATATTTATGTACGCATGAATATGTACACCTTATCACATTTTATACTGACCAGGAAAGCGGACTGTCATACAGACTCACCAATCGTCACACACACAGACTGTCTGACAGCCAGACATTCCAACCGCCACTCAGAACACAAAAAACACACACACTTAAACATAGCATAAATATTCATATTCTACAAAATACAGAAATCGCACCACCATCCAGATCCCCAAATAAAATCCATCGATGATCGTCATGTATAAAATAAACAAAACATCAGTTTCAATATTTATGCAATAGTAATTTTTTTTTCACAACGTCTTCAAGATCAGAATAATCAAATTATTCCTCCAGACTCAAGCATTGCAAGCAAAAAATTAAAAAAAAAAAAAAAAAACACTGAATTGCTGGACGACAAATCTTAAGTAAACACACCAAATTTTAATAAGCAAAAAAATAAAAGAAAAAATCTCACTCCAGCAAGAAGGAACGAACCACAAACATTAAGGGTATCCATATATAACTACTACACTTTTTAAATAGTGTAATTCCTAAAAATGCTTCTAAATTTGTTTATTCACCAGGCGTACACAGTGTAAATGGACAGACACAAATTCCCACGCTCACATACCGACGGACATGTATATTCTAGGTCACATATGGACGGACATGTATTCTCAAGGTCACATATGGACAGACACAAATTCCCACGCTCACATACAGACGGATATGTATTCTCAAGGTCACATATGGACAGCCACAAATTCCCACGCTCACATACCGACGGACATGTATTCTCAAGGTCACATATGGACAGACACAAATTCCCACGCTCACATACCGACGAACATGTATTCTCAAAGTCACATATGGACAGACACAAATTCCCACGCTCACATACAGACGGACATGTATTCTTAAGGTCACATATGGACAGACACAAATCCCACGCCTACCCCAACATTTTATTAAAAAAACAACAATGTGAACACCCCTATTAAACCGTGCGAAAAAATAAACACACGAACACACACAAAATGAAATTTGAGAATTTTGTGAAATTTGAGAATTTTGGCAATTAAAATTGAAAAATTTCAAATTTAATTGCTGAAATTTAATATTTTTAATGGTCGCAGCACATACAGTTCCCTACTACTTATATCGTATATGCTATCTTGAAATTGTTTCTTGATTCCAAGCAAGATAGCATATACGATATATATATATATATATATATATATATATATATATATATATGTATATATATATATATATATATATATATATATGTATATATATATATATATATATATATATATATATATATGTATATATATATATATATATATATATATATATATATATTATCTTGAAATTGTTTATTGATTCCAATCAAGATAATATATATATATATATATATATATCTTATATATATATATATATATATATATATATATAAATAAGTTGCATTGTGTTAGTAATTGATGTTCTCCGGAATGCGTGAACCGATTATATGAAAGGTGACGTCAATACCAAGGTTTTTATGTCAATACAGTTTCTGTATGTGAATTGTTTTATGAGTTATAGCCATTTTAGTGAACTCTGCAATCATTTCGAAATATTTGAGTTAATATTTTGAAAAACTGAAATACATTTCGTTTTTAAGTTTATTACAATAAAATTTTGGTCAAACCATTAATTTAATTTATATACTTAGATTTTCTAAATGACAACTTCGGGGATCTATGAAATATATTACATATAAATACAACACTAAATACATAAATATTTAAATACATTATGCACAGCCCACATCATATGCATGAGTACGCGCAGCATGCAATAACTTATGTGCGTCATTACGGTCGACCAGATTTATTTATAACATTTACGTGTAATCCGCAATGGAGTGACATTAAAGATAATTTATTCGCTGGCCGAATTCCTACCGACCACCATGATATCACTTCCCGTGTTTTTAAGCAGAAATTGAAAGCGTGAAATCTAAAGTGTTTGATGAAGTGAAGTTCTGGATAAATTCTGTGGAGTGGCAAAAGCGTGGTTTGCCACACTCTCACATTTCAAAATGGTTGGTGAATAAAATCACATCGTATGAAGTTGACAATGTTATATGTTCTGAAATTCCAGATCATATAAGTGATCCTGAATTATATGATGTTTTGGTTGTAAATGTGATACACGGTCCATGCACAGCCCACGCCATGTGCTTGAGTACGCGAATAAGAAATCTGTTGAAGCTTTGGAAATAAAAATGAAAGATCTCCGAGGTAACTCTGACTTGTTTGGTGGTGCGTTAATTTTATTGCCAGGCGATTTTAAGCAAACATTGCCCGTCATTCCTAGATCGGCAGCTGCCGATGAAATTAACGCTTGCTTAAAGTCTTCATATATATGGAAATTTGTTAAAATATCGAAACTCACTATCAACGTTCGTGTTCAGTTGCAGACTGATCCATCTGCTGATAAGTTCTCTAAGCAATTGTCAAAAATTGGGAATGGTGCAATTCCTATTGATGACACTGGATTGATAACATTGCTAAATGATTTTGGCGTTTCGTACAGTCAACAGAGGAATTTATTGAATGTGTTTTCACTAACATAGCACAGCAATATACATGCCATGCATTAAACATGGCTATGAATTAAACATGGCTATACAATCAAAGATTCCTGGCGAAGTGGTGCTGTACAAGTCTGTCGATACTGTTACCATAAAGAAGATGTTTTGAATTATCCAACAAAATTTTAGAATTCGTTGAACTTACCAAGATTGCCTCCGCATAATCTGCAATAGAAAGTTGGAGCCACTATTATTATGCTTTGTAATATCAATCAGCCCCGTTTGTGTAATGGTACAAGATTTGCTATTAAACGGTTGATGGCTTACGTAATTGAAGCTACTATTTTAACTGGAAAATTAAAAGGCGAAGGTGTATTCATTCCACGTATCCCAATGATTCCGTCTGATATACCATTTGAATTTAAACGACTTCAGTTTCCTGTTCGCCTTGCGTTTGCGATTGCCATTAATAAGGCGCAACGCCAATCTTTAGAAATTTGTGGACTGAAATTAGTGTATCCAGTTTTCTCACATGGACAGTTCCATGTAGCCTGTTCGCGCTTTGGCAAACTATCGGTTTTGTAATTTACACCGAAAATAGAAAAACAACAAATGTTCTTTACCACAGAGCATTACAATAAAAGCAGTTTATCACTGAATTCGAATTAATTCGAATTAATTTTTTTATATTCTTTTTTGCACTACAAAGTGTGCAGGGGGTTCGCTAGTATATATATATATATATATATATATATATATATATATATATATATTACCATAAGTTGCCATGTTACATATCACTTGTGTGAAAACGTTAAGAGCTAGGTTTTTTCTCTTTTAAAAATAAATAAAATGATATTCACCTAGTGTACAGAAGGAACCTTAAAATATTTTAGTGCGGCTTGTACTCCTGGTACCCGACTTAGACCACCTTTACCACAGAAAACCAGAAAACTCAAAAGTAACAGTTCATTTTGGCCCGTATCAGCTTTTGCCTAACGATAGTGCAAACGAGTACAAAATATGTTTACGCAAAGCTAAAATAATATGTTAGAAGAAATGGCTATATATGGTCATCTCCAAACATATGTTTTACAATTTACGCAAATAATGGGGGTTGAAAATTCAACAAAAATTTCGTTTAGTTAAAAAATTGTGAAATAAATAATAAAAATAAGTGTTGAGTGATTAAGAGACAATATTAAACTGTTTATAAACATTAAAAGAATATATCAAAAGTCCTAAATTGTGGCTGGCGGTCAATACCGTAAGAAATCAACATAAAAATGAGCCAAGATTCCCAAAGGATTGAAATTCTTGTAAATTAGTTTTGTTTTTAATTTTTATTAATTTTAGTGCTCAAAAGAGTAATTGTTAATAGAACTGTTTGTAGTAATGTTTAGAAACTGTTGTTGTTGTTGTTTTTAAAATATAAATCGTCGCACTGATCATCACATAAGCAACCTGGATACATATATTAAATGGGACTATGGGAGGCGAAACAAGTGCTTAGTGCATGCTAATAGATGGCTAAGCCGCTAAAAAGGCATGCTCACGGGCGTAATGAGAACCTTAAAATATAAATTAAGCCGGGAATGAGAGTTTCATTGAAGTCACAGAAGATCGCGTCAAAAAAACCAATTTCTAATCAGAGGTACGACTTAAGTTGAACTGCTGCAACAAAATTGGAAATTCCACAGACTTAGAAGAAGGCGGTAGGTACCTATTATTTATTTTTAGCAAAAGATATGCTTACAATAGATCCTTTATAAAATTTACTTATATACAATTTATTATTCCATATATTTCCGTACTAGGCTTCAATGAGCATTTGGAAATGCACAAAACTACTGATAATTCCAATAGATCCGTCTGCCTATTCTACACCCCGATGTTACTGTAGCTTCGAATCCTTCATGTTTTCCCAGACCTAAATGTATTATTTAACTGATAATATGCTGTTCCAAAGGTATTTATATTTGTCAACATATTCATTTATTAAAAACAAATAACAATTTTCTTTTACCGTTTATGAAATAGTGTTTTTCCAACATGAACACCTTGTCAATTTGAGTGGCAAATAAGAAAATTGGAAACCAACATTGTATAAATATATTATATATAAATTTTTGGTTATAACAAAAATCGTGGAAAACCTGCTGAACGGCTGAATGAATAAAGGTCTAATGTATAATGTATAAAAGTTTAAATGTAAGTATTTTTCTTTTATACAAAATTTGAAACTTATAAGTGTAATCTCCAACTTTATTTAAAAATATTAATCAAAATTTGTATATATCTTTTAGGGTCGCAGTGTCTACAAAGAATTGCCTGATGGAAAACATATAGAGGCGAAAATTGTTAAAGTGAATGTAATTGTGATGATACCTTCAATTCAAACTTTTTTTCTTATTTGGAATAAAAAGTATATACGTATAAAAAATAGTTTATTACAAAACATGCTGTAATATTTTTAAATTGCTCAATCACAAACTATGTTGTATCGTAGTATTTGAGAAACAGTTTCAAACTAAATATTTCTACATAAATATATATTACAAATTAATAATTCAAATGAAATACCTAAGACATTACATCACCTTTTGAATAAGATGATTGTTGTACATATACTTATATTCTATTAATCATTTATTATCAATAAAAATCCAACCTCTTTAAAATATAGTACAAAATTTTATTTATTTCTCAAACAAATCATTGTTAATATTGTGTAGGTTTCCACACTACCATAGAGGTACTACACTTAGTGCGTTGCCAATTTTTTTTAATGGCTGGCATCCCCAGTAGGCCTAAACCATTATATATATAACGTTTAAAAATGTAACTTTAATATTATTTAAATGAATTAAATCAATTTCAATTTATAAGTTTCATGTTTAAACGTTTTGACTAGAAATTTTTATAGAATTAGTTAACATCGCACATAAATTAAAATTAAACAATTCAATACACATTAAAAGAAAATAATATTTTTGATTCAACATTTTCAAAATAAGTCTTCAGTGAATTTTTATAATTTAAATGTGTTATTGAATGTTTATGTGTATGTGTGTGTGATATAGTGGAATGTTATGTAAGGTGTTATACAGGTACATTGTTTATAATTAATAATAATAAAATAAAATAATAAAAAATAAAATTATTTACATAAAAAATAATACATTTTTAAAATAATAAAATATTTGCATCCTATAATGAAAAGTTTTGAACTAAAGACATTGCAAAATGAACAATCAAAACATTTTTAATGAATTTATGTACGTATATAATTACTTGAGGAAATGATTTTTAAATATGCATCATGTAAGAAATAGATTTGCATGATATCTGTGGAATAAGAAGAGATATATAACAAACACTTTTCGGCTATTTTTCGTGCAGTATATGACCGAAGTCGAAATTGAACAATTTATTAGTAACACATACGATTTTTTCTTTAAAATTGGGCTCTTTAATTTTTTTATTGAAAAAACGTAAAATGAAGTAAATTCTAATTCTAATGAAAAGGTTAAGAACTTCTTCACGTGTTACTTTATCGCAACATAGGAAAGGTTCTTCCTTAAAAAGTTCTGCAAAAATAATTTTTCTAATACCATGCTGGTGGCAATTTTGGTTGAACAGAGGAAAGAATTTCTTTTCTAAAACTGAAAAATAGTTTACAAATTCTTGAGGCGGTTTAACCAAATGGCAGTTTTCAAATTCTTTTTGGGATGTAAAAGAATAGTCTGGAGAAACAGCCTCGTCACTATGAAACGTAGGAATCGGTGACTCACAAATATGGCCTTGCTGGAGTTTGAGATAAAAATAACCACAAACGTATACAAAAGCGTTACGTTCCAGAACTGCATTTTCTTCATTAATTTCTTCATTCTCTTCGATATTTATATCATTTAGAGAAGGGCAAGGATTTGGCAAACAGTGAAAATTATCCCACTGTGAGTTATTTCTGTCAAAACTGTATGCCAAGTCCACTATTGAAAAATCTAATAACTTTTCGTCAGAAGATATTTCTTCACAATTGCCGTTGACTACTACGTTAACGTAGTGCAAACCCCAACGTTTTTGAAAAGAACTCGAAAAATTTCGAGCAGTAATGCGGACGCAGTTTCCTGAACCTTTTCTAATTTGCCCAAAGAAATGTTCCAAATGATCCTGCGTCAGTCTACGTGTTTTTAGTTTGTCAAAACCACATTCCCTCAGATGCAAGAAAAGGCTTTTCAAAGATGAAATGTTTACAAGCCAACCTTGTATGAACCTAAAAGTATTTGTTATTTTGTTTCCCTTTTCATCTATTATTTTAATAGTGCCAAGTTTCTTTGCGGCAAGTCGAAGAACTTCAAGCTCTTCTTCGGAAAAGGTGAAAGCCTTAGAATTTGATCGACTATTGAACATGTCAAAGAGATTATTAAAAAACTCCAGGTATTCGGCAGTACTTAAAAAAGTCGAGGACCTCGAAAAATGCAATTTTCCTGACGCATGTAAAGTTCGCATACCTATAGATACAGTGCGACTTAACACTTGGGCAGCTAAGTTTACTCTCATGCGCTGAAACCCATTTGGGTGAATATGTTCAATAGTGAGCTTCGGAGCACATTTTATGGAGTTAGAATTGACCTTATAGAAATGGATAATATCTTCCCATGATACTATTTTATTTTCAAAATAAACCTTGTGGTCTAAATTTAGAAGGCAGTTTCTAGCACTTTTCAAAAGATGGGGAGAGTCGTGCATGAAGAAAATTCTTTTATCATTTACGAGAAAATATGGCCGTGCTTGAGTAACTCCAACAATTTTACTAAAGGAAACAAAATTTGCACCTTGGTCGCAAACGAACTGACAGGGATATAAGCCAATTTGTTGCAATTTGGCTATTGCCTCATAAACATATCGTTTCATAATTAACCCCTTACAGTTGCCTTGAACGAAGAAATAAGACACCGCTTGCGACCAACTGTTGCCACCTATACCACTTGCCATTATAACCATGGCACTAGTCGCAATATTTCGCGAACGATTTTCATCCCCAAAATCCTGCAAACCTATAATTTTATCGTTATGTCTATCATAGTCCAAATAACTCTTGATAGACATTTCATCACATGACACACTTACATATTTATCTTCCTCATTAAACTCCCGCGCACGAACTTTTAAAGCCTCGAATGTCCCGTTTAAATTACCCGGAGTCTTTGGCCAATCCTTTACAAAACGTTGTAAAGTTCTTACATCCGGCCAATCTAACATTTTTCTTAAATAACGGTAAACAAGAGCGGAAAGAAAATATACCGCTAAACAAATTAATTTTATACCCGTTTCATACCGGCGTCTCCTAAGATCTCGGGAATGATTTGTCAAACTATTTCTAACGCATACAGACATAGATTTCGACATTTTTGAAGACAAATCATTCTTCTTATGCAGTTCAAGTTCCAATACTTTAATTTTCTCCTTACATTTGCCTAACTGATGGGATAACCTAGCATTGTTTGTTGTCAATCTACTATTTAAACGTTTTTCCTTTAAATATTGTGTCCTATAATGGTCTAGCGCAGTTTTTGTTGTCTTCAATTTAGAAAAGTGGGAGGTGGAAGAAAAATTATTATATAATGGGTCAATCCCTGAGTATCCTACGTCCATTGTCTCCTGTACGTTATGAAAACTTTCGCTGTTAGTTTTCGTCGGGTCTTTACCTACTGGAAAGTCTTCTGAAATGTCGTCCGTAGAAAAATTCAAATTTCCCTCTTGCGCACATTCTTGTATTGGAACTTGAGATGCTTTAATATATGAACTATTTTTTTCAAAGCTTGTCTTTAGTTCAACATTTTCATTTTTAGGAATAGCAAATTTAGAAAGTTTATTTCCAAATATATATTCCACCGAAAAATGCCGACTACAGACAAACGGTCGTTTCAACGACGACTTCACACCTAAAATGCGAAGCCATTCCGAACGCCTAAAATAAATAAGCAAAAAATATTGTAAGCAAAATATACTTCTTGAGAAAATTAACTTTTTCAAGCAATTACTTTTTGGGAAAAATACTCTTTCCAAAAATAAATTTTTTAAGAAAGTACATTTCCCAATAGCGTTTCTTTCATAAAAATTAATTTTTCCAAAGATAGATTTTTATGTACTTCTACCAATAAATATTTAATTTATTTTACTATATAAATGACATGCTTCTTTCAAATTATTTTCTATTATTATTTTCAAATTACTATTTCAAACATATGTACATATAATATAAAAACGTTAGTAGATACCTACCCGCTGCAAAATTCTTTTCTTCTTCATTTTGTAGTCAATTGATAAAATTTATAAATTTATATTCGAATGTTTATTAAACTTTTTATTTCAAAAATCCTCTAACTTAACTCAAATTCTTAAAATTGAAAAATTAAATTAAAAATAAGAACATTTATGTTTTGGCAAAAGTCTTACTAACTCAAATTTAACGTATTTAAAAATATGTATTTAACTTTATATTTATTACATTTTATTGCTTACTATCTATAATAACACGAACTGCACTTAAATACAAACATAGGTTAACCTTTTGTTCCCAAAGCATGCTCCAGGACAAAAAGTTAATCTATATATTATAATTTTTGCTTACTATCTACATATTAAATCGAATTAAACTTAATTAAATATATTCATTTAGAGATAAAAAGTTCGTCAATATTTTATAACGCCGTATCGTTTACTATATATCTATCTATAATAATACATCCGTTTCGCTTTTTTTAAATTTTAATATTAGTATTCAAAAACAATTTATAATTTAACAAAAATAAAGAACTTAAAAATATTAGTTTAAAAATATTAGTGCATATTATTAATCAAAAAGAGGTAAAAAAACTAGAAGAATTTTAATATTTTATATTTTTTTTTTCTTTTACGTCGTCTATTACCAGGAAATGGAAATAGAGAAAACGCAGTATTATATAGAAGTACAGTATTATAGTTTATGAAATGCATTCAAAATGATTTCCATAAACTATATTTCCATTTACTGGTAATTTGGTTTTCAATTTTATAGTAGTTTACCAAATGCATTTAAAGTTATCTGCATATACTATGTTTCTATTATTACTGATTCAGTATAGATACAGTAATAATGGAAACATAGTATATGCAGATAACTTTAAATGCATTTGATAAACTAAAACAAAATTTAAAACCAAATTACAAGTAAATGGAAATATAGTTTATGGAAATCATTTTGAATGCATTTCATAAACTATAATACTGTACTTCTATATAATACTGCGTTTTCTATATTTCCATTTTCTGGTAATAAACGACGTAAATTTACTGGTACAGTATTATGTTTTGGCATATTTCCATTTAATGGTAATTTGGTTTTCAATTTTATAGTAGTTTATCAAATGCATTTAAAGTTATCTGCATATACTATGTTTCCATTATTACTGATTCAGTATAGATACAGTAATAATGGAAACATAGTATATGCAGATAACTTTAAATGCATTTGATAAACTACAACAAAATTTAAAACCAAATTACCAGTAAATGGAAATATAGTTTATGGAAATCATTTTGAATGTATTTCATAAACTATAATACTGTACTTCTATATAATACTGCGTTTTCTATATTTCCATTTTCTGGTAATAAACGACGTAAATTTACTGGTGCAGTATTATGTTTTGGCATATTTCCATTTAATGGTAATTTGGTTTTCAATTTTATAGTAGTTTATCAAATGCATTTAAAGTTATCTGCATATACCATGTTTCCATTGTTACTGATTCAGTATAGATACAGTAATAATGGAAACATAGTATATGCAGATAACTTTAAATGCATTTGATAAACTACAATAAAATTTAAAACCAAATTACCAGTAAATGGAAATATAGTATATGAACATTATTTTCTAATAAGTTCATGCTCATGCACTTTTCTATAGAATATAAGTAATATTGACTCACCTGATCGGATCTTTCGGGAACAAGTGTAACTTCTGGCTTTCTGGACATCCCATTATGCACTTGCGGCTCCTGGAATACATTTACATAAATAATTTTTCACACTTTATATATCACACTATATACTTACATGTTGTTGCTGCTACCACTATCGTCGCCTTTAAAATATACACCCTAAGAACACTCTCCTTTGTGGAATCGTCACCTTTAAATTTTTATTAATATAATTTATAATTTTTATTTATAATTTTGTGATGAAACTCATCACCACAGAAAAAACTGATCACAATATAAACCAACCTTTTAAGCAAACACCACTAACTGAATTTTGCTCTTCTGTGCTTTAGTTTATCTTCGCACAGTGTTGGTAATCAAAGGATGAATCTATAGATGATATTTCATCCATTAATTACCAACTTAGAGCAACAACTTGGCGCAAAATCATCTATTTTCCATTTTGCGCCAATAATCCTGCCAAGAAATTTTAACTTTTTGTAAACAAAAATATGTCATTTTCTATCGACAAGAAAAAGAAAAGAGACAGCAAACAAAGAAATTTGCTGTCCCTCTCGCAACATCGGTCGAAAACATTACCACTACATACACAGTTGTCATGTCTAATTAGTAGTCTATGACCTTTACACCGGGGAAGTTTTACCACCTTATATATATTTCACCATGATTCTAGTTTACAGGAGAACAATTATGCTGTCCTATCATGGTTGTTTGTTTGCATTTTCGGTGAGGGGAGAGGCTATTTTCTGGCATAATCTTTCCTCCGGCTTCAATCCCGCACTAGCAGAACAAAACTAATACATACGCACTTATGAAAACAACGAAAACGCAGGTTCTGTGTTTTCTATTTTACAGAGCGTTTTTCAATCTTCAGATGTACATCGTTTTGTAAACATGATTATGAAAACAGAAGGGGGTTGATCGCGGCAACAAACAGTAGAACTAATAAAAGAAACTCATAAAAGGTTTTGCAGTGATTTTTAGTAACTAGTAAAAGTAAAAATTTTTGGTTACACAATATTTCAGCAATATTTTACTGATATTACTTAAATAAAATTTAATGGTCGCATGAATAACCAAAAACTTCTATTGGTTTTTGAATAGTTTTTTTGAATACCTGTGAGAAAATAATCTTATATGAATGTACCTTTAAAAATTCACTATTCATGCTTCTGCAAATTGCACTACATTCATACATACTTTTTTTTTTTTTTTGCTTATATGTCTTGAAAAAACAATCATATAAAAACTATAAAAACATTGATTAACAACATAAATAATTTTTTAAATATGTAAATATGCATTTTTAATATGGTCCTAGTTGATTTCTACAACATTTGATTTAGGCTTTATTTATATATGTACATGAAAATATATTCAAAACGCATGTGTACAGCGAACGAAAAATAACACCAAATGAACAAAGAAATACTAACACACTCAAAGCTGTGTATACGTATACAATTTTATGCCAGATGAATTCATTCTGTGCATATTAAAAATACCAAAAAATTTGCGGATTAAAAAATGTGCTCGTGTATAGAATCGTATACAATCGTTTCGTTAGACGTTCACTGCTGCAATTTCAGTTGAGAAATGGTGATATTTATGATGCATCCATCTATATCCGAGTTATGTCATAACGGTACTGTTTGCTACGTCACTTAGAAGATATCACTGGATTCATATATATATATATATATATATATATGTGTATGTATACATATATATATATATATATATATATATATATATACATATATATATATATATATATATATATATATACATATATATATATATATATATATATATATATATATACATATATATATATATATATATATATATATATATATATACATATATATATATATATATATATATATATATATATATCGTATATGCTATCTTGAAATTGTTTCTTGATTCCAAGCAAGATAGCATATACGATATATATATATATATATATATATATATATATGTATATATATATATATATATGTATATATATATATATATATATATATATATATATATATGTATATATATATATATATATATATATATATATATATATGTATATATATATATATATATATATATATATATTATCTTGAAATTGTTTATTGATTCCAATCAAGATAATATATATATATATATATATATATATATATATATATATATATCTTATATATATATATATATATATATATATCTTATATATATATATATATATATATATATCTTATATATATATATATATATATATATATATAAATAAGTTGCATTGTGTTAGTAATTGATGTTCTCCGGAATGCGTGAACCGATTATATGAAAGGTGACGTCAATACCAAGGTTTTTATGTCAATACAGTTTCTGTATGTGAATTGTTTTATGAGTTATAGCCATTTTAGTGAACTCTGCAATCATTTCGAAATATTTGAGTTAATATTTTGAAAAACTGAAATACATTTCGTTTTTAAGTTTATTACAATAAAATTTTGGTCAAACCATTAATTTAATTTATATACTTAGATTTTCTAAATGACAATTTCGGAGATCTATGAAATATATTACATATAAATACAACACTAAATACATAAATATTTAAATACATTATGCACAGCCCACATCATATGCATGAGTACGCGCAGGATGCAATGACTTATGTGCGTCATTACGGTCGACCAGATTTATTTATAACATTTACGTGTAATCCGCAATGGAGTGACATTAAAGATAATTTATTCGCTGGCCGAATTCCTACCGACCACCATGATATCACTTCCCGTGTTTTTAAGCAGAAATTGAAAGCGTGAAATCTAAAGTGTTTGATGAAGTGAAGTTCTGGATGTATTCTGTGGAGTGGCAAAAGCGTGGTTTGCCACACTCTCACATTTCAAAATGGTTGGTGAATAAAATCACATCGTATGAAGTTGACAATGTTATATGTTCTGAAATTCCAGATCATATAAGTGATCCTGAATTATATGATGTTTTGGTTGTAAATGTGATACACGGTCCATGCACAGCCCACGCCATGTGCTTGAGTACGCGAATAAGAAATCTGTTGAAGCTGGAAATAACAATGAAAGATCTCCGAGGTAACTCTGACTTGTTTGGTGGTGCGTTAATTTTATTGCCAGGCGATTTTAAGCAAACATTGCCCGTCATTCCTAGATCGGCAGCTGCCGATGAAATTAACGCTTGCTTAAAGTCTTCATATATATGGAAATTTGTTAAAATATCGAAACTCACTATCAACGTTCGTGTTCAGTTGCAGACTGATCCATCTGCTGATAAGTTCTCTAAGCAATTGTCAAAAATTGGGAATGGTGCAATTCCTATTGATGACACTGGATTGATAACATTGCTAAATAATTTTGGCGTTTCGTACAGTCAACAGAGGAATTTATTGAATGTGTTTTCACTAACATAGCACAGCAATATACATGCCATGCATTAAACATGGCTATGAATTAAACATGGCTATACAATCAAAGATTCCTGGCGAAGTGGTGCTGTACAAGTCTGTCGATACTGTTACCATAAAGAAGATGTTTTGAATTATCCAACAAAATTTTAGAATTCGTTGAACTTACCAAGATTGCCTCCGCATAATCTGCAATAGAAAGTTGGAGCCACTATTATTATGCTTTGTAATATCAATCAGCCCCGTTTGTGTAATGGTACAAGATTTGCTATTAAAAGGTTGATGGCTTATGTAATTGAAGCTACTATTTTAACTGGAAAATTAAAAGGCGAAGGTGTATTCATTCCACGTATCCCAATGATTCCGTCTGATATACCATTTGAATTTAAACGACTTCAGTTTCCTGTTCGCCTTGCGTTTGCGATTGCCATTAATAAGGCGCAACGCCAATCTTTAGAAATTTGTGGACTGAAATTAGTGTATCCAGTTTTCTCACATGGACAGTTCCATGTAGCCTGTTCGCGCTTTGGCAAACTATCGGTTTTGTAATTTACACCGAAAATAGAAAAACAACAAATGTTCTTTACCACAGAGCATTACAATAAAAGCAGTTTATCACTGATTTAAGTGAATTCGAATTAATTTTTTTATATTCTTTTTTGCACTACAAAGTGTGCAGAGGGTTCGCTAGTATATATATATATATATATATATATATATATATATATTACCATAAGTTGCCATGTTACATATCACTTGTGTGAAAACGTTAAGAGCTAGGTTTTTTCTCTTTTAAGAATAAATAAAATGATATTCACCTAGTGTACAGAAGGAACCTTAAAATATTTTAGTGCGGCTTGTACTCCTGGTACCCGACTTAGACCACCTTTACACCGGGGAAGTTTTACCACCTTATATATATTTCACCATGATTCTAGTTTACAGGGAACAATTATGCTGTCCTATCATGGTTGTTTGTTTGCATTTTCGGTGAGGGGAGAGGCTATTTTCTGGCATAATCTTTCCTCCGGCTTCAATCCCGCACTAGCAGAACAAAACTAATACATACGCACTTATGAAAACAACGAAAACGCAGGTTCTGTGTTTTCTATTTTACAGAGCGTTTTTCAATCTTCAGATGTACATCGTTTTGTAAACATGATTATGAAAACAGAAGGGGGTTGATCGCGGCAACAAACAGTAGAACTAATAAAAGAAACTCATAAAAGGTTTTGCAGTGATTTTTAGTAACTAGTAAAAGTAAAAATTTTTGGTTACACAATATTTCAGCAATATTTTACTGATATTACTTAAATAAAATTTAATGGTCGCATGAATAACCAAAAACTTCTATTGGTTTTTGAATAGTTTTTTTGAATACCTGTGAGAAAATAATCTTATATGAATGTACCTTTAAAAATTCACTATTCATGCTTCTGCAAATTGCACTACATTCATACATACTTTTTTTTTTTTTTTTTGCTTATATGTCTTGAAAAAACAATCATATAAAAACTATAAAAACATTGGTTAACAACATAAATAATTTTTTAAATATGTAAATATGCATTTTTAATATGGTCCTAGTTGATTTCTACAACATTTGATTTAGGCTTTATTTATATACATGAAAATATATTCAAAACGCATGTGTACAGCGAACGAAAAATAACACCAAATGAACAAAGAAATACTAACACACTCAAAGCTGTGTATACGTATACAATTTTATGCCAGATGAATTCATTCTGTGTATATTAAAAATACCAAAAAATTTGCGGATTAAAAAATGTGCTCGTGTATAGAATCGTATACAATCGTTTCGTTAGACGTTCACTGCTGCAATTTCAGTTGAGAAATGGTGATATTTATGATGCATCCATCTATATCCGAGTTATGTCATAACGGTACTGTTTGCTACGTCACTTAGAAGATATCACTGGATTCATATATATATATATATATATATATATATATATGTGTATGTATACATATATATATATATATATATATATATATACATATATATATATATATATATATATATATATATATATATACATATATATATATATATATATATATATATATACATATATATATATATATATATATATATATATATATATATATATACATATATATATATATATATATATATATATATATCGTATATGCTATCTTGAAATTGTTTCTTGATTCCAAGCAAGATAGCATATACGATATATATATATATATATATATATATATATATATGTATATATATATATATATATATATATATATGTATATATATATATATATATATATATATATATGTATATATATATATATATATATATATATATGTATATATATATATATATATATATATATATATATATATATTATCTTGAAATTGTTTATTGATTCCAATCAAGATAATATATATATATATATATATATATATATATATATATATATATATATCTTATATATATATATATATATATATATATATAAATAAGTTGCATTGTGTTAGTAATTGATGTTCTCCGGAATGCGTGAACCGATTATATGAAAGGTGACGTCAATACCAAGGTTTTTATGTCAATACAGTTTCTGTATGTGAATTTTAGTGAACTCTGCAATCATTTCGAAATATTTGAGTTAATATTTTGAAAAACTGAAATACATTTCGTTTTTAAGTTTATTACAATAAAATTTTGGTCAAACCATTAATTTAATTTATATACTTAGATTTTCTAAATGACAACTTCGGGGATCTATGAAATATATTACATATAAATACAACACTAAATACATAAATATTTAAATACATTATGCACAGCCCACATCATATGCATGAGTACGCGCAGCATGCAATGACTTATGTGCGTCATTACGGTCGACAAGATTTATTTATAACATTTACGTGTAATCCGCAATGGAGTGACATTAAAGATAATTTATTCGCTGGCCGAATTCCTACCGACCACCATGATATCACTTCCCGTGTTTTTAAGCAGAAATTGAAAGCGTGAAATCTAAAGTGTTTGATGAAGTGAAGTTCTGGATGTATTCTCTGGAGTGGCAAAAGCGTGGTTTGCCACACGCTCACATTTCAAAATGGTTGGTGAATAAAATCACATCGTATGAAGTTGACAATGTTATATGTTCTGAAATTCCAGATCAAAAAAGTGATCCTGAATTATATGATGTTTTGGTTGTAAATGTGATACACGGTCCATGCACAGCCCACGCCATGTGCTTGAGTACGCGAATAAGAAATCTGTTGAAGCTTTGGAAATAACAATGAAAGATCTCCGAGGTAACTCTGACTTGTTTGGTGGTGCGTTAATTTTATTGCCAGGCGATTTTAAGCAAACATTGCCCGTCATTCCTAGATCGGCAGCTGCCGATGAAATTAACGCTTGCTTAAAGTCTTCATATATATGGAAATTTGTTAAAATATCGAAACTCACTATCAACGTTCGTGTTCAGTTGCAGACTGATCCATCTGCTGATAAGTTCTCTAAGCAATTGTCAAAAATTGGGAATGGTGCAATTCCTATTGATGACACTGGATTGATAACATTGCTAAATGATTTTGGCGTTTCGTACAGTCAACAGAGGAATTTATTGAATGTGTTTTCACTAACATAGCACAGCAATATACATGCCATGCATTAAACATGGCTATGAATTAAACATGGCTATACAATCAAAGATTCCTGGCGAAGTGGTGCTGTACAAGTCTGTCGATACTGTTACCATAAAGAAGATGTTTTGAATTATCCAACAAAATTTTAGAATTCGTTGAACTTACCAAGATTGCCTCCGCATAATCTGCAATAGAAAGTTGGAGCCACTATTATTATGCTTTGTAATATCAATCAGCCCCGTTTGTGTAATGGTACAAGATTTGCTATTAAAAGGTTGATGGCTTATGTAATTGAAGCTACTATTTTAACTGGAAAATTAAAAGGCGAAGGTGTATTCATTCCACGTATCCCAATGATTCCGTCTGATATACCATTTGAATTTAAACGACTTCAGTTTCCTGTTCGCCTTGCGTTTGCGATTGCCATTAATAAGGCGCAACGCCAATCTTTAGAAATTTGTGGACTGAAATTAGTGTATCCAGTTTTCTCACATGGATAGTTCCATGTAGCCTGTTCGCGCTTTGGCAAACTATCGGTTTTGTAATTTACACCGAAAATAGAAAAACAACAAATGTTCTTTACCACAGAGCATTACAATAAAAATAGTTTATCACTGATTTAAGTGAATTCGAATTAATTTTTTTTGCACTACAAAGTGTGCAGGGGGTTCGCTAGTATATATATATATATATATATATATATATGTATATATATATATATATATATATATATATATATATATATATGTATATATATATATATATATATATATATATATATATATTACCATAAGTTGCCATGTTACATATCACTTGTATGAAAACGTTAAGAGCTAGGTTTTTTCTCTTTTAAAAATAAATAAAATGATATTCACCTAGTGTACAGAAGGAACCTTAAAATATTTTAGTACGGCTTATACACCTGGTACACGACTTAGACCACCTTTACACCGGGGAAGTTTTACTACCTTATATACATTTCACCATGCTTCTAGTTTACAGGAGAACAATTATGCTGACCTATCATCGTTGTTTGTTTGCATCTTCGGTGAGGGGAGCGGCTATTTTCATCCGGCTTCAATCCCGCACAAGCAGAACAAAACTAATGCATACGCACTTATGAAAACAACGAAAACACAGGTTCTGTGTTTTCTATTTTACAGAGCGTTTTTCAATCTTCAGATGTACATGGTTTTGTAAACATGAATATGCAGTAATTTTTAGTAATTAGTAACAGTAAAAATTTTTGGTTACACAATATTTCAGCAATATTTTACTGATATTACTTAAATAAAATTTAATGGTCGCATGAATAACCAAAAACATCTATTGGTTTTTTAATAGTCTTTTTGAATACCTGTGAGAAAATAATCTTATATGAATGTACCTTTAAAATTTCACTATTACTCTATACATACTTTTTTTTTGTTTGCTTATATGTCTTGAAAAAACAATCATATAAAAACATTGGTTAACAACATAAATAATTTTTTAAATATGTAAATATGCATTTTTAATATGGTCCTAGTTGATTTCTACAACATTTGATTTAGGCTTTATTTATATACATGAAAATATATTTATAATGAAACTAGAAATTTCTCCTAAGATTATTGCCCATTTCTCATCATTTATCCGCTAATTTTGCTTCAAAACGCATGTGTACAGCGAACGAAAAATAACACCAAATGAACAAAGAAATACTAACTCTCTCAAAGCTGTGTATACGTATACAATTTTATGCCAGATGAATTCATTCTGTGTATATTAAATATAAAAAAAAATTTCAGGTGAGAAATGGTGATATTTATGATGCATCCATCTATATCCGAGTTATGTCATAACGGTACTTTTTGCTACGTCACTTAGAAGATATCACTGGATTCATATATATATATATATATATATATATATATATATATGTATGTATATATATATATATATATATATATATATATATACATATATATATATATATATATATATATATATCGTAAATGCTGTCTTGAAATTGTTTATTGATTCCAATCAAGATAATATATATATATATATATATATATATATATATATATATATACATATATATATATATATATATATATATATATATATATACATATATATATATATATATATATATATATATATATATATGTATATATACACTATGCCACTTAATTTTACGGACGACATGAAAAACGTAATTTATTCTTATTTTTTGGACTAAAACTATCTATATTATTTTTATTGTCAATAGAAAATATAACAATAAACTAAATTTAGATTCAATTTCATAAAAAAAAACTAGCTAAATTAATAAACTTAAAAAAAAAAAAAGCACAGAACTATTCTCACAAAAGTCTACGTACGATTAGTATATACGATCTTCTTATTGTGATTCAATAGCTCGTTGGCCCTCCATTTGATTTTGCGACTTCCTTTAGCCTATTAGGCATTGAGTAGGCCAGCTTTTTCGTAAATTCTGGAGGAATCTTCACCCATTCTTCGCTTAAAATTGTTTTCAGCTGCTGAACTGATGTCGGACCTGCCTGTTGCACGCGCTTCTTCAAAAATGCCCATAAATGTTCAATGACGTTAAGGTCAGGAGATTGAGGAGGATGTTCCAACTTTTTCCTAACGTTATATAACAATCATTCCTTTACTATATACGAATGCTTCGGGTCATTGTCATGCATAAAGGTGTATTCAGCATCCAGGTTTAGCTTTGTGATACTTGGAAGAAATTCCTCTTTCAATATATCCAAATACATGCGCGCATTCATTATTCCGTCTATGAACTTTAAGTTCCCAACACCATTTGCCGACATGCAGCCCCATACCATGACAGATCCCCCCTCCTTGTTTGACAGTAGCTCTCAGATTTTTAGTAGCCAAGGCTGAATTAGGTTTTCTCCATACCTTGCATAAACCATCGCTACCGAAAACATTGAACTTACATTCGTCAGTGAAAATTACGCGTTCCCAAAAGTTTGGATCAGTTAAATGGATGTCTTGGTACTTGAGTGCATAATCCAACCTCTTTTTTCTGTTAACCTCACTAACAAATGGTTTTTTTCTGGCAACATGTGAATGCAAATCGTTCTTTTTGAGGCATCTTCGGATGGTTTCTGGATGAATGTCGATCCCGTTATATTTTAAAACTTCTTGGGATAATTTCACTGCACTTATCTTGGGGTTTCCAGTAATTCTTCTGACTATCACACGTTCATCAATCTTTTTTGGAAGTCCACATCTCGGAGCACTTGCGTATGTTCCAGTTGCTTTATGATTTCTTATTATTGTATCTACTGCAGACTTTGCCAAATTCAATACTTTTCCAACTTCGCGGTTCAGCTTAACAGCAATTTTTCGAACATCTTCGTTAATTTCACACATTTTAGCTAACAATTACTATACATGTAAATAATTCTTTGCAAAAATAAATGGCGACTAATTTTTCAAGACTTGCTTTATTAATAAAATCACTAAATAGTTTTAAATTCAATCCCGTTATAACAGTAAAAGTAAAACCTCAAAGCCGTCCTGAGACTTTTGCGGCGCTTCCAAACAAGCATTTTAAGTTTTTTGTGCTAAAGATTAGTATAAGACAGGGTTGCTCAATTTTTTTTAATAGTTACCTTTTTTATGAAAAATTGGAAGTCAGCATAAAAATTTTTATGAAAATCCAACAATAATTGTCGTTAATATAGTAAAATTTGTAACCGTCCGTAGATTTTTGAGGTCTAGTGTATATATATATATATATATATATATATATATATATAAATAAGTTGCATTGTGTTAGTAATTGATGTTCTCCGGAATGCGCGAACCGATTTTGTTTATATGAAAGGTGACGTCAATACCAAGGTTTTTATGTAAATACAGTTTCTGTATGTGTATTGTTTTATGAGTTATAGCCATTTTAGTGAACTCTGCAATCATTTCGAAATATTTGAGTTAATATTTTGAAAAACTGAAATACATTTCGTTTTTAAGTTTATTACAATAAAATTTTGGCCAAACCATTAATTTAATTTATATACTTAGATTTTCTAAATGACAACTTCGGAGACCTATGAAATATATTACATATAAATACAACACAAAAAACATAAATATTTAAATACATTATGCACAGCCCACGTCATATGCATGAGTACGAGCAGGATGCAATGACTTATGTGCGTCATTACGGTCGACCAGATTTATTTATAAGATTTACGTGTAATCCGCAATGGAGTGACATAAAGATAATTTATTTGCTGGCCGAATTCCTACCGACCGCCATGATATCACTTCCCGTGTTCTTAAGCAGAAATTGAAAGCGTGAAATCTAAAGTGTTTGATGAAGTGAAGTTTTGGATGTATTCTGTGGCGTGGTTTGCCACACGCTCATATTTCAAAATGGTTGGTGAAGAAGATGTTTTGAATTATCCAACAAAATTTTAGAATTCGTTGAACTTACCAAGATTGCCTCCGCATAATCTCCAATAGAAAGTTGGAGCCACTATTATTATGCTTTGTAATATCAATCAGCCCCGTTTGTGTAATGGTACAAGATTTGCTATTAAAAGGTTGATGGCTTATGTAATTGAAGCTCCTATTTTAACTGGAAAATTAAAAGGCGAAGATGTATTCATTCCACGTGTCCCAATGATTCCGTCTGATATACCATTTGAATTTAAACGACTTCAGTTTCCTGTTCGCCTTGCGTTTGCGATTGCCATTAATAAGGCGCAACGCCAATCTTTAGAAATTTGTGGACTGAAATTAGTGTATCCAGTCTTCTCACATGGACAGTTCCATGTAGCCTGTTCGCGCTTTGGCAAACTATCGGTTTTGTATATTCACACCGCAAATAGAAAAACAACAAATGTTCTTTACCACAGAGCATTACAATAAAAGTAGCTTATCACTGATTTAAATGAATTCGAATTAATTTTTTTTGCACTACAAAGTGTGCAGGGGGTTCGCTAGTATATATATATATATATATATATATATATATATATATATGTATATATATATATATATATATATATATATATATTTATATATATATATATATATATATATATATATATATATATGTATATATATATATATATATATATATATATATATATGTATATATATATATATATATATATATATATATATATATATGAACTATAGGTAATATATATTACCATAAGTTGCCATGTTACATATCACTTGTGTGAAAACGTTAAGAGCTAGGTTTTTTCTCTTTTAAAAATAAATAAAATGATATTCACCTAGTGTGCAGAAGGAACCTTAAAATATTTTAGTACGGCTTATACACCTGGTACACGACTTAGACCACCTTTACACCGGGGAAGTTTTACTACCTTATATATATTTCGCCATGCTTCTAGTTTACAGGAGAACAATTATGCTGACCTATCATCGTTGTTTGTTTGCATCTTCGGTGAGGGGAGTGGCTATTTTCTGGCATAATTTTTCATCCGGCTTCAATCCCGCACAAGCAGAACAAAACTAATACATACGCACTTATGAAAACAACGAAAACACAGGTTCTGTGTTTTCTATTTTACAGAGCGTTTTTCAATCTTCAGATGTACATGGTTTTGTAAACATGAATATGCAGTAATTTTTAGTAACTAGTAAAAGTAAAAATTTTTGGTTACAGAAAATGTCAGCAATATTTTACTGATATTACTTAAATAAAATTTAATGGTCGCATGAATAAGCAAAAACTTCTATTGGTTTTTGAATAGTCTTTTTGAATACCTGTGAGAAAATAATCTTATATGAATGTACCTTTAAAAATTCACTATTCATGTTTCTGCAAATTGGACTACATACATACTTTTTTTTGTTTGATTATATGTCTTGAAAAAAACAATAATATAAAAACTGTAAAAACATTGGTCAACAATATAAATAATTTTTTAAATATGTAAGTATGCATTTTTAATATGGTCCTAGTTGATTTCTACAACATTTGATTTAGGCTTTATTTATATACATGAAAATATATTTATAATGAAACTAGAAATTTCTCCTAAGATTATTGCCCATTTCTCATTACTCTTCCGCTAATTTTGTTTCAAAACGCATGTGTACAACGAACGAAAAATAACACCAAATGAACAAAACACTTTTACATGTAGCAAAAATATTATTGTCCGTATATTATGTTATACAAGTACATACATGGACAGGGGTTTCATGTAAATGCATGTTTTTTCCCTTAAGGGTAATTATTACAACTTGATGTTATCTTAAAGTGAGATTTAATCGGTCGTATAAATGCATTTTTATTATTACAATTTTCTTTTTACCTAAATATGTGCGATAAATTAAAGGCAAGTTCGACTTTGCGATAAGTTTTACCAGGAGGATTTATGTTTATATTGCCATATTTTCTTATTTTTTAATATGGTAGCACCAAACATAGGTCTTCTTCACTTGGAAAGTCTTTTGCTCGTCTTCTCACAGCTCGCACGATTGTTTTCTTAGATGCAGATATATTTTATTTTATCACACAAACTTATATTTTCACAAACAAAAGCTGTATATATTTTCAAAAGGTAAAAACAAGTACATCGTTGCCACTATAAGATTTCGCGATGTAAATAATCTTTCAAAAGTAGTCGGTAATTTCTGGCGGTATTGCCACACAATAAGAAATATACATTTAATATTACCGACAAGCTGTAATAATGGAAAGTTGCTACCGGCGACTTTATCGGCTAGTTATGCTGACGTTGGCATTTACTACCACTAACTTTGTCGCCAAGTTGTAATAATGTCCCTCAGCCGGATTATGGCAAAAGTATCTTTACGAATTAATGAATCTGCTTAAAATGGCATCGATTTGATAGTGCATATATATTTGCATAATATGATGAAAATGCATATTTTGGCTATAAGTGCATATTATTGTTTCATTGTTTCGGGGTATATCCGAATGGGTTACCAAATAAATAAAAAAACACAAGAAATCAAATTAAATTTATGTATATATATATATATATATATATATATATATATAATATATATATATATATATATATATATATATATATATATATATTTGTAGAAGAAATTCTTTAAGTTTTGTTGGACAAATTACCTCGTAAAGGTGTATGTTTGTTAACAAAGTTTGTAACAAAACGTACCCGTAAGGTGTATGATTGATAACAAAGTGTTAGGTAGAGTGTACTTGTAAGGTGACTTATGTTATCCATAGACGAAAAGATAATAATGTATATCTATTTTCTATATCTATCTATTTTCACCTTACAACAATAAATAAGTTGCAACCAAATAGTAATTATAAAATGAGTCATTAAGGGCTCCAGTGGACTGTATAATTTAATGCATACAAATATATACAGTCACACAGAAAACTATACATACCCCCTGAAAAAAACTGTTTTCTGAAAAACATATAAATCCATATATATATATAAATATATATATATATAAATAAGTTGCATTGTGTTAGTAATTAATGTTCTCCGGAATGCCTGAACCGATTTTTTATTCTTAAAGGTGACGTTAATACCAAGGTTTTTATGTAAATACAGTTTCTGTATGTATTTTGATTTATGAGTTATAGCCATTTTAAAGAACACTGCAATCATTTCGAAATATTTGAGTTAATATTTTGAAAAACTGAAATACAATTCGTTTTTAAATACATTACAATTAAATTTTGGTCAAACCATTAATTTAATTTATGTACTTAACTTTTCTAAATCACAACAACTAAATCATAAATATTTAAATACATTATGCACAGCCCACGTCATATGTATGAGTACGCGCAGGATGCAATGACTTATGTGCGTCATTACGGTCGACCAGATTTATTTATAACATTTTCGTGTAATCCGCAATGGAGTGACACTAGAGCTAATTTATTCGCTGGCCAAAGTCCTACCGAGCGCCATGATATCACTTCCCGTGTTCTTAAGCAGAAATTGAAAGCGCTTATGGGTTTTAGCGTGAAACCTAAAGTGTTTGGTGAAGTGAAGTTTTGGATGTATTCTGTGGAGTGGCAAAAGCGTGGTTTGCCACACGATTACATTTCAATATGGTTGGTGAATAAAATCACATCGCATGAAGTTGACAATGTTATATGTTCTGAAATTCCAGATCAAAAAAGTGATCCTGAATTATATGATGTTTTTGTGCAAAATATGATACACGGTCCATGCACAGCCCACGTCATATCCTTGAGTACGTGAATAAGAAATCTGTTGAAGCTTTGAAAAGAACAATGAAAGATCTCCCAGATAACTCTGAGTTGTTTGATGGTGCGTTGATTTTATTGCCAGGCGATTTTAGGCAAACATTGCCCGTCATTCCTAGATCGGCAGCTGCCGATGAAATTAACGCTTGCTTAGTCTTCATATTTATTTAGATTTGTTAAAATATCGAAACTCACTATCAACGTTCATGTTCAGTGGCAGAATAATCCATCTGCTGATAAGTTGTCTAAGCGATTGCCGAAACTTGGGAATGGTGCAAGTCCTATTGATGACACTGGATTGATAACATTGCCAAATGATTTTTGCCGTTTCGTAAAGTCAAAAGAGAAATTTATTGAATGTGTTTTCAATTCTTACATAACACAACAATATACATGCCATGCATAGTTGAGTGCCGGAGCAATTTTAGCGGCAAAGAACAAGGATGTTACTGAATTAAACATGGCTATACAATCAAAGATTCCTGGCGAAGTGGTGCTGTACAAGTCTGTCGATACTGTTACCATAAAGAAGGTGTTTTGAATTATCCAACAAAATTTAAGAATTCGTTGGACTACCAGGATTGCCTCTGCATAATCTCCAATAGAAAGTTGGAGCCACTATTATTATACTTCGTAATATCAATCAACCACGTTTGTGTAATGGTACAAGACTTGCTATTAAAAGGTTAATGGCTTATGTAATTGAAGCTCCTATTTTTATTGGAAAATTAAAAGGCAAAGATGTATTCATTTCACGTATCCCAACTATTCCGTCTGATATACCATTTGAATTTAAACGACTTCAGTTTCCTGTTCGCCTTGCGTTTGCGATTACCATTAAAAAGCCGCAAGGCCAATCCTTAGAAATTTGTGGACTGAATTTAGTGTATCCAGTTTTCTCACATGGATAGTTCTATGTAGCCTGTTCGCGCGTTGGCAAACTATTGGTTTTATATATTTACACCGAAAATGAAAAAACAACAAATGTTTTTTACCACTGAGCATTACAATAAAAGCAGTTTATCACTGATTTAAATGAATTCGAATTAATTTTTTTTATTTTCTTTTTTGCACTACGAAGTGTGCAGGGAAGTATTTCTTATAAATATTTTATCGTATTGTTCCTTGGTTTTAGTGAAAAGTAGACATTTATTAAAAAAAAAAATTCAGTTTTTAATGCACAGAAAAGAGCACATACCCTATAGGTTAATTAACTTTTTCATAAAGTATATAAATTCATTAATATTTTGTTGGACCTCCTTTGTTTTCTACCACGGCTCTTAATCGATTATTCATTGAATTGACCAGTTTGGTGGTGGTTTCGGAAAAAATTTTGGTCCATTCATTCATAAGAGCACTTTTTAGGTCCTGCTTGTTCCTAATGGTTCTTTTTCTTACTCTGCGGTCCAAATCGTCCCATAAATTTTCGGGCTTAAGTCTGACGACTGGGGTGGCGAATGGAGTTGTTGTGAGACATTATAGAGTAGCTATTCCTTTACAATGGGTGTTGCGTGTTTTGGATCGTTGTCCTGTTGAAAGTACTACCTTCCAGAGAAACCCATTTTAGATAACGATTCCTGCAGATTATCTTCGTTCAGAAAGACATACCGATGCATTGTTGTCTCAATAAAAACTAAATTGGCAACTCCAGCCGCCGACATATAACCCTACACCATAACAAAAACCTCCATATATTACCGTGGCCACTAAGTTTGTTTCAGCTCCTTATTCTTTTTTCGCGAGACTTATTGCTTCCCGTCACACCCAAATAAAACGAATTTACTTTCGTCGCTAAAGACTAAATTTTTTCAAAAGTTTTCGCAGTTATTTATATGCTTTTTAGCTGCAACTTAATGCACAAATATGCACACATACCCCTTTGTTATTTTGCCTGATCTACCCTTATAAGTTTTTATATTGAAAGGACCAGCGAAATCAATACCAGTGTTCGTAAATGGTCTATCAATGGTGACGCATTCAGGAGGTAGAGCCGCCGTTATCTGCCTATCAATTATACACCGTTTGCTACGATGAATTGTCGTACGAATCAAAACTCGCAATCACGGCGTCCAACTTTCAAATTTGTAGCCTCGAAGCATTAGTTGAGGAAGCATTAGTAAGGAAGTGTATAAATTCTGCTGGCAATTTAGCAAATCGACAAGAGTAAGGAAGAATAATAGGGTATTGTTTACGAAACGATAATGAAGGTGATTTCACAAGCCGGCCATTTAATCTCATCACGATATTGGAAGGTAAACAATTTTTATTTTAAAGGCATTTGTACTCCTAGCATAATAGGCTTTCTGAGCAACAATAGACAAACGTAATTTGACGACCTCAAGTTCTTCACTAGAAATAAGAGCAGTTTCGTGATTAAAACGTCCTTTACGAGCTGAATGCGTGCATAAAAAATCCAAAAGCATATGCCAGTACACGCAACGCTCTATCTAGCGAAGAAAACCTATCCAAAATATCTTTAAATTTTGTAAGGAATGAAGCGTGAACCTTGACACTTCTACTTTCAACTTCTGTTGTGAAATTTCCTAGGGTGTGAGTATTCCAATTATTTTTGACTCAATCATGATGAACCGTGCCACCAGAGTTCACTCTTCGATAAAGTGCTCGAATCTATCCACCCGCTGCCAAGATCAGCAGGATTGTCTTAAGATCGAACATGAAACCAGTTATGATTTCCTGTGTTCTCTTGAACTCGGCATACTCTGTTGGCCACAAAGGTGGACCCAGAACTTGGGGTTTTGCGTAGCCATGCTAAGACGATCGTATAATCTGTCCAGCAATATATTTTTGTATTTGGAATCTCTATTTCTCTTACAATATGTTTTCAAGATTTCAGAGGCTAATACTGCACCATACAATTGAAGCCGCGGTATTGAATCACATCTTATTGGCGGCACCTTCGTTTTAGCTGTCAATAAATTATAAACTATTTCTCCGTTGGCATTTTCAATTCGTATAATAATTGCCCCCGCATAGGCCTTTTCGGATGCATCCGAAAAAACATGAAGCTCAACTTTTGAAGACTTGTAATATTTCACCTCTCTAGGTATTTTAATATAATTAACTTCATTAAAGGATTTGACAAATTTAGTACATTCCTTTTCAGTTGAAATTGAAAGAAATTTATCCGAAACAATATTATCACTTCAAATGCGTTGCATTAGAATTTCGGCTGTGATAATTACTGGACTAATCCATCCAACAAGATCAAAAAATTTGACAATAGCGGATAATACTTCTCTCTTCGTATATCCTGACTTGACTTCTAGAGGAAATACATAGAAAAAGAATGAATCTAACTGAGCATTCCAAAAACTCCCTATGGTTTTGGAACAACTAGATTTTTCCAATTTCAAAAGTTTTGCGTCAACTAAGTACTCGGATGGCAATCCCTCTAAAATAGCGACCTTTTTCGTCGTCCATTTTCTAAATTCAAACCCAGCTGATAACAACGCAGAAGTTAATTGGCCGACACTGCAGTAGAAATATCATGGGATCCAGTTAAGACATCGTCCACGTACATATCTTTCTTGAGAATATTCGCTGCCATGGGAAAATTTTCCTTACAATTCTCTGCCGAACTGCTAAATAGGGAGCACAATTTAACCCAAATGTTACAGCTTTCACCTCATACTCCTTTATGTTTTCGTCAGGTGAATTTCGATACAGAATTCATTGAAATGCTTTATGCGAAAGATGAACCAAAATTTGACGATACATATTAGAAATGTCACAATTAAAAACGAAATATTATGTTCCAAGTCTCAAATATTTACATCCAATCGTGCAGGGAAACGTGACGGTGGTGTTCTGATTGCTGTTCTCGATGTTTTCCAAAGCGAGCCTGTTTATTGTGTTTTTAATGACGACAGCGATGAAATTTAATATATTGCCGTTAAAATTGGTGTTGGTTCTTGCCACCTATATGTCACATGTTCACGTATACCGCCCAATTCCTCTTTAGCGGTATATAATAAAAATGTTTCTACAATTAACTCTGTTCTGGATCAATCAACTACTTTCGATATTTTACTTGTTTTAGGTGATATTAATATCCCAAACCTAAAATGAATTAAGTCCTATGATAGGAATTACATGTTACCAACAACCTCGGCAGATTTTATACATTGCCTTCTTGGATGCGGCATTTTTCAATTAAATCATTTTCAAAATCGCTATCATATATCGCTATCATATAATAAATATTAACAATCCAGATATGAAACGTTTTCAATCTTATTGTATTACTCGCACTATCTATACGAAGCTTAACTCTTTGTTATATAATGTTAACTGTGATTCTGTGCTGGCTGATGATAACTTTGATAATATTGTATCAAGCATTTATAATATTTTGTATAGTGCTATTAGTATAACTGTGCCAAAAATTAACATTCACGGTAAAAATGTGCCTCCATGGAATGATCAATACCTACGAAATACTAAAAATAAGAAAAATAAATGTTTCGTTTATTATAAGAGAACTGGACACTGGATGATTTTCGTAAATATGCTATAGCCAGATCTGAAAATAATACTGCTAACAAAATTGCATATAATAATTGCATAAATCGTATTAAACACAATATAAGAACAAACCCTAAATCATTCTATAATTTTTTTAATACTAAACACCGCTCCTCTGGTTATCCAAAGCATTTGAAGTATGGTTTCTTGGCTGCTGATGATGATGTTTCAATAAACAATATATTTGTGAACTTCTTTTCCACAACGTATTCTACCAAGTCAAATGATTGCACAACAACTCATTAAAAACTGTGCTGCATCATTGTCCGTACCTCTTACTGTAATGTTTAATAAATCTATTGAATCTTGCTATATACCATCAGTGTGGGAGAAATCGTATATCGCACTTATGGGCTTTAATAATTATGCTTTAAAATGGTTAAACTTTTATATGTCTGGAAGAACTCGACAAGTTAAGTGTGGAAATACTTTATCAAATACCATTTATGTATATTCTGTTGTTCCTCAAAACAGTCACTTGGGTCCAATTCTGTTCACTTTATTCATCAATGATCTTCCGACGGTTGTATGCCATTCTAAAGTGCTTATGAATGGTATTAATGGTGCTTTTAATGGTATTAATGAACATAATTTACTGTGTACTGACTTGATACATTTTTCTCAATGGCGCAGATATAATTTATTAGAGTTAAATGTAAAGAAATGCAAACACATGTCTTTTTCAAACACAATCCGATTGAGACGTTTTAATGATATTTTAAATAAAGTTGATACCATATTGGATCTTGGCATACTGTTGGATCATAGAATCAACTTTCGTATAATGATCAACAAAGCCTACGGGGTACTTAGATTCATGAAACGCTGGTCTAAGGAATTTCTGGATCCATATTTTACAAAACTATTATATACATCTCTTGTTCGACCGATTCTTGTGTATGGATCAAATGTCTGGGATCCATGTTACTCCATTCATATCAATAGTATCGAATCTTTACAGAAACAGTTCCTAATATTTTGTCTTCGTGGGCTTGGTTGGAATTCATATGTCTTACCGCCGCTCAGTGGAAAATTTCGAGAGAAGGCGGCCAAAACTAATTTTTTCGACTATCACCCATTGTAAAATGTAAAAGTTCATTCGAAAGTAGGCACTTGTATACCTCGGAACCAAAAAATTTAAATTTTATTTTAATTATATCACAGTGAACAGAGTGATTCCAAATAGACATTTTCATTATTTTGCTGAAATTAAAAATTTCTTAATAAGTTTTTAATTTTTAAACATCTATAAATCGTTTGTTTTAAGAGATTTTTAAGCAAAATAAATTTTGTATAATTGCCCAATTTGTTAGCTGTGTTATCAGCAAAAAATATGTTTACAACTTTATGAAATAATTTTTTTTATATTTTATTTTAATTTAATACAGCATAACTTCTAAAGTTCATAAAAGTTCGTTTACACACTAGTACTGTCCTATGGTACGAACCCTCCTCTACACTCCTACACTCCATTGTACACCCGGCACGATCCGACCGTGAGCACCAGAGCAATTTTTTTGATACAAGGTCAAATATTTTTTAATAAAACATGTGTTTTCTCTTGTGCTCATTTTAGAATTACTTTTTTATAAGATCGCTTTTACGAAAGACTGACTTCAGATTGAAAAGTATTTTGGTTTTAAATATAATTTACCCTTATTATAAAGGTATTAAGTAGTTTTTTCGGAATTGCTTGGACATAGTGAATATCTTTATATTCACAACTGCGTCTAATAAGGAACATATCTCAACTAATTATGGTGAAAACAATTGATATGTAACAAGCGCTGTTACAGATAGAAGTACAAAATTAAAACCCATTAAAAATTAAAAGGAAAATTCCTGGAAAAACGATACGTCAAGGGTTCACGTCTATTGTTGGTAGTATGGTCTTCTCATCCTTCGTATGTGCGCGCGAGTTAAATGTAAGTATTCCTTTAGGAATAAAAAAAAAACAAACTTAAGTTTTGTTTTTTTTAAACTTTTATTGATAATGGTTCGATTAATACTCTCTTAAAATTACTTTGTTCAATCTATTTATATTTAATCAGAAATGCTTATAACTATAAAATAATAAGTGCTTATTCTTACGGAAGTATCAACAACGTTCTTTCGTAATTTGAGTATCAATTGCAAAACCTTTATGCAAAGTGAAGTGGTTGTATATTTATTTAGCACAACTTAGCGTCAGCTAAAGTTGGGCTATTGAACTTTTGTTATTTGTTCCAATTAATATTAAATTTTGTTGGAGTCGGCGTTGAGTCTGACGTAACTCCTCCCTCCCTTGTGTTAAAATTCTCCTGAATTTTTTGTTTTAAAGAATTTTGTTTTATTACTATGTGTACGCAAAACATTGTTGATACTACAATTATTACAACTATTATTATAAATATGATTACAATGGAGTTTTTGCTAAATGTTTTATGGTATTTTAGTTCTTCTATTTCTTTTACATTTTCCATTTCGCTTAAAACTATTTCATCAAATGTTGGTTCGATTGTGTCGAATTGAATTTGATTGCTAGAAGGTATGATGAAATTATCTCTATATATTTTTTTTGAATTTGAAAATGTTTCATTGTCAATATTTAATTTACAATCATGAAAGGTAAATAAACTGTTTCCTTTAATTGAAAATTTTCTTTCATCGCAATTGCTAGTAACATAGCTATTGTTCGAATTTTTTAATAGTATTAATCCAGATTCTATTTCAGTTATTTCTTGTTTGTATGCTCTTATTTTTTACATTTATTACTAAAAATACATAAATTGGATTTCTTGATATCTTTAAGATTAGGATTTTGCTTGTAATTATAGGCTGTTCCGTTATAGTATACGATTTCTTGTGGGGTAAAGTTTAATTGTGTGAATTTGGTGTCTGTTATTGGTGTTATCAGAGATCTTTTAACTGTGACTGTGTCTCTTGGAAATTTTATGACAAATATGATATGGTCGTCTTTATATTTTGCTGCTCCTAACTATACATTTTGTAATTCATAAGTCAATTTTGAAGTCGTTAATTTCTTTGTCGGTCAAAATTTTACTGGTCATTACATTGAGTTTGGCTGATGCTATGTTGTTTTGAATATGCTCCAAGTTATCTGATAAAATTTTTAATTTAAGTAGGATTTCCACGTAATTTATTTGCTCCATCATTTGGTCATCGTTTTTTCTTATCGAATTTAGTCTTGTAAATAGAGTTTTTCTGTCAGCATCAATCGTTAATTTCAATTTGTTAATAGTTCTGTTGAAATGATCGTTTATATGTATGTTTCTGTTAATATTTTCGATTGCTTTATGGTTGTTTTCGTCTATTATCTTAAGGTGTTCTTCAATTTCTACTCTGTCATCGTCATTCATCGTTCCGGCTATCCATTTCAATCCTGAACCTATCACATTAATTAGACCTCGTTTTTGTCTGTTAGGAAGTAAGGTTTGTGCTTTTAATTTAATTTTTTCTACTTCATGTTCGAGCAATATTTTGTTATTTGTCGATTGCAACTGCTCTATTTTTTTTGCTAAATAGTTAATAACGTTTCTTATATTTTGAATATCAATTATGTGGATAATTTTGTTGTAGTTTATAATTAGTTTAACGTCGTCTAATTTAATTTCTGCAAATCCATTGTTGTTGTTAATGGGTTGAATCGTCAGGGATGCTATCGTCATTGGTATTAGTGTCAGAAGCGTAACGAGTAATATCCAGTTGGTCTGAAAATTTATTTTTTCGTTTAATGTTTGAAGGATGTATATTGTCAAGTTTTAGTTTTCTATATCTAGGTTCATATTTATGTCTCAGTACTTTATAGTTCTTAACGTAACCTTCGTTATCTGTTCTTTGAAAATCTTCTCTGGTTTCATTTCTCTTATCTATAATGCGTTGTTTTGCTTGTCTTATCTTTTCTTCTATTTTATATTTTTCAACTTTTCCTTCCATAATGTCTATCGGTTTTTCTTTAGTAAGTGAGTGGATTGACCTATTGTACCATTCTATACACTTAAAAATTCGTTCTTGCGTTGATAAGGAAGAATTTTCTGATTCCAGTGTTCTGAATTTTTCTGATAGTGTACTGTGTAACCTTTCTATGTCTGAGTTTCCTGTGTGATTGTTAGGTTTTGTGAAGTGTACTTCGATTCCTTCCTGTCTAAGAAAATCCTTAACGTTTGTTGAATTAAATTCATTATCAGTAATTATTTTAGTGGGTTTGCTTCTTGTGGATAAAAATTGTCTTAATTTTTCGACTATTGTTGTACTATTTCTGTCCTCTAGGTATATTGCAATAGCATGTTTAGAGAATTTGTCTATAAAGGTCATAAAACTGTGTTTTTTGATAGTGTAAACGTCCAAGTGAATAATTTGGTTAACATCCGATGGTGTTTCTGTTGTGTGAAATTTGGGTTTAATGGGTTTGCGGTCATATTTCGCCTTGTTACAGATATCGCAGTTGTTAATATATTTGTGTACTAATGTTTTAAGATTTTTAAAATAGATTTTCTTTTTCAGTCCTTCGTAGTTTTCTGTGATACCGCCGTGTCCAGTTTCCAGCTTATGGTATTTCGCGACCTGTTTGTAAGCCTCGTCTTCGTTTTGTATGTCTTTTGCATGATAGCTGCATTTGTAGAATTTTATGCTAGTACCAAAGAGGTCAATTAGCTTGAGTTGGACCCTATTAAAAATTTCATAAGGTAATTCAGAGAAAATTCCAACTGTTCCGTTTTTCAAAAATCTTCTGAAAATGTCAGACATAAAATCATATTCAATGTCGTCCCTACTTACAAAAATTTTTCTTTTTCCGTTGACTATGTTTATTTCATTTGTTTTATGTTCAGCTAAAATTATTTGGGTTGGGAATCTATTTACTACTGTATCTAAAATTGGAATGTGATCATTTGATTCCTCTTGTTGTGAATGGATTGTAGCGGCAGTGCTTGAATTGTCGTTAGTTCCGTTTTCTTCTATTGCATGAATTTCACCTGTATCGGAATTTATTCTACTTAGAAAGTCTGCGATTTTGTTTTCTTTGCCTTTGATATGGCTCATGTCTATGTTGTATTCTCCTAATTCCATTAGCCATCTCTGAAGCCTGGGATTTATGTCTTTCCCTTTGTGTTTTGTATAAAGCCAAACTAAGGGTTGGTGATCTGTTGCTAATTCGAATGGTCTACCATATGTGTACGGTCTATAATACTTGACTGCCCAAACGATGGCCAGTAGCTCTTTCTCAACGGTTGCATATTTTTTCTCGTGATCGTTAAGTGTTCTGCTTGCATAACTTATAGGGTGATCTCCTTGCATGAGTACAGCCCCTATTGCATAGTCACTGGCATCCGTTACCAGTTTAAATTTTTTTGTGAAGTCAGGATATTTGAGTATGGGTGGGTTAGTTAGTTGTCTTTTTAATTTTTGGAATGCATCGATATACTGGGGATCACTTTTATTAACTTTTGTGTTTTTTCTAAGATATTTTGTCATACAACATGCGATTTTAGCATAATCCTTGATAAATTTCCTGTAGTATCCGGTGGCCCCAAGGAAGGATTTTATTTGCTTTTGTGTATCAGGAAGCTTGAGCTTTTGTATACTTTCTATTTTTATAGGGTTCGGTTTAATGCCATTTGTCGTCAATATATGTCCTAAATATTCAGTTTCTTTAGCAAAGAATTTGCATTTGTCCACCTGTATTTTTAAGTTGTGTTCTCTAAGATTATTGAAGACTTTTTGGATGTTTACTATATGTTCTTCCAAACTTGTGCTGAAAATCAATATATCGTCTAAGTACACAACGCAAATTTTATTGTTGAGGTTTCTTAAGACTGAGTTCATTAATCGCTGAAATGTCGAGGGGGCGTTTTTCAAACCAAACGGCATTCGAACGAATTCGTAATGACCTAGTGGGGTTGAAAATGCCGTTTTTTTCATGTCTTCATCTTTAATTTTAATTTGATGAAAGCCCTTGACTAAGTCAAGGGTTGTGAAGTACTGTGATTTGCCAAGTTTATCTAATATACTTTCGATATTTGGCATAGGGAATTTATCATCAGTTGTTATTTCATTTAGTTTGCGGTAGTCGATGACTATCCGTCACTTTTTCTTCCCTGAATAGTCCGTTTTTTTCGGAACTATCCAAATAGGTGAGTTGTAAGGAGAATTGCTTTCCCTAATAATGTTTTGTTCGAGCATCTCCTTCATTTGTCGATTTATTTCTTCCTCATGCATTTGAGGGTATCTGTATATTTTGGAATATACAGGATTATTTGTTTTTGTAATTATCTCATGTTGGATTTCATGAGTGTGACTTAATTTCATTCCTTCTTGGAAGAATAGGTCTTTATTTTTATCCAATAAGTTTTTGAGTTTCATACTCTCTTCTTTGTTTAAATCTTCTCTTAAGAGTTTATCTATTACGTTATTACTTAGTGAACTTTCTAGTGTGTGGATGTTTTCGTAATCGTATGGACAAGCATTACAAAATTTTATCCTATTCTTATTAACTTCAATGTATTCTTCCCCGATATTTATGTTAGCTTTTAGAATTCTTAAAATATTTTGCCCTATCAAACCATCAAATTGTTTATTTTTAAAATCTGTCAATTTCCAGCACATAAGGTTCCTGTCGTTAAATTGTTTTGGTATTTCCGTTCGAATTTCGTAGTTAACTTCCAATTGTCCGTTTGGTGTTTTACAAAGTAAAGGTCGGTTTAGTTTTATTCTTTTATGTTGAGGGAACATGTTTTGGTTCATTAAAGTTGTTGAGGAGCCAGTATCTATTAAGCATTTTATTTTAGTAGTACCTATAGTTAGCTCTACTAGCGGTAAATTTGCCTTTGGGCTGGTGACTGAAAATTTCCTTCATGGATGTGGTCTACTTCCATTGGTTCTGGTCTTTCGTTGAAGTTTTGTCTAAATGGATTGTATGTTGGTCTATATGTTTGTCTACGTTGTTCTGATTTAATATGAGTTGAGTCAGCTGGTTGTCTGTTACGGTATAATTCTGATTTATTTGTCTGTCTATATTGTCCGGAGTTAGTCGGTTGTCGATATTGTTTTGGATTGGAATGTTGTCCTGTATTGTTAAATTGTTTGTTGTGTCCAAGATAATTGAATTGATTGTATTATGTTTGTCTATTTGATCTGTTGTTAATGTCTTGTTTTATAATTCCTGTTTCTTCTAGAGAAAGAAGGCTGTTCTTATATTTGTTATATTGCTGCTGTAAATAATACTAGCCATGTATGGGGGTATATTACTTAAAAAGGTTTTTAGAATCATGGCTTCATTATGCTTTGGTGAAAATTCTATTGGTTCGTCTGGATCTTGTGTATATTTTTCGTTTATTCTACTTAAAATGTTACTTAGACTATGGTAATATTGACTTACATTGAAATTTCTTAAAGCTAGTGCTTGGTGATAGAGGTGGTGATAAGTTTCTCTGATGCCAAAATTGTTGATGAGCTCCTTTTTTATTGCTGCCCACGTTGGATTATTTCCTAGAGTCCGGATGATATTTAGTGCTTCTCCCTGTATTTTGTTCACAATACATCTTTGGAAGACATAATCTTCCAGGTTGGTGTTTTCAAAAATTGGCAGGAAAAGTTCTACTTCCCTAATGAACGATGATAAGTCATAGTCCTTTGTTCCTCTATATTCCCTTATTCTGGATGCCTCTTTTAAAACATCGGTTATTGGGATTGGGGATGATTCAGTTGAGTTTGAAGATGACGAGCTTGGTGCCATTGTAGAAATATATTTCTTCTTGTGTAATATTGTTCACTGTTCAATTACTGTTCAATTTATTATTGTTAAATTTTTGTTTTAAAATTTGACTGTTCATTTATAGTTTTAGATTTTATTTAATAGTATTGTTCACTGTTCATTTATAAAAAATTTTGAGTTTTTTATTTCTTTGTTTAGATTTTTCTGAATCTATTGCACTTTACCTTGTCCTTTTTAAATTAAAGTTTTATTTGATTATTTAAATTCTTATGAATTTATAATTTTTTCACAATTGCACTTTATTTTGTCCTTCTTAAATTAAAGTTTTATTTGTTTATTTAAATTCTTATGAATTTATAATATTTCACAATTGCACTTTATCTTGTCCTTCTTAAATTAAAGTTTTATTTGTTTATTTAAATTCTTATGAATTTATAATATTTCACAATTGCACTTTATCTTGTCCTTCGGGACTAGATCCTACCGACTGCGCCAGTTAAATGTAAGTATTCCTTTAGGAATAAAAAAAAAACAAACTTAAGTTTTGTTTTTTTTAAACTTTTATTGATAATGGTTCGATTAATACTCTCTTAAAATTACTTTGTTCAATTTATTTATATTTAATCAGAAATGCTTATAACTATAAAATAATAAGTGCTTATTCTTACGGAAGTATCAACAACGTTCTTTCGTAATTTGAGTATCAATTGCAAAACCTTTATGCAAAGTGAAGTGGTTGTATATTTATTTAGCACAACTTAGCGTCAGCTAAAGTTGGGCTATTGAACTTTTGTTATTTGTTCCAATTAATATTAAATTTTGTTGGAGTCGGCGTTGAGTCTGACGTAACTCGCGTGAACGTGTTCGTTTCTTGATTGTGATATTACCTGTATACCCGAATTTTTTCGTTGTTTATTTGCGAGTAAGATTATATAAAGTCATTCCTTCATAATTGTTATTTATTAAAATTTCAACTATGGGTAAGTACACCTATAAAGATCACGCCGATATTTTCTTTCAACTATATGATTTACACGGTATTCAATTGCATTTACCAGGCAATAAAATTTTTAAAATACACAGTGCAGAAGAAATTGAACTATACAAACAAAAAATTTGAAATTTTGGAAAAATATTAATATCACGCTATATATATTGCTCTTATAACAAGAAGAGGATGTACGAATGGTTATCACAGGAACTTGTTTTCGATATTATATTTACAAATACCAAATGTGGGAAACAGGGTCGACCAGCAAAAAGAATTGATGAATGTAGTGAAAGAACTTGAAGACGCAAACTTTAGAATATCAATGTAGAAATATTTCCAATAATCATCAAGGACTCATTTTTGGACCAAATTCAACCAACACAAAGTAAGAAATCGAAAATTGGGATAATAGAAGCAGTAATAGAAGCAAGCCCAAGGCGCACAAAAGGATTTTGAAAAATATTTCTACACCGAATAAGGACAGGAAATTTACTCCAGAAGAGGAGTTAGCATTATTTTTGGATTTCAAATTATATAAAAACCAGTATAACGAATTGAGAAAACGGGCCAATGAAATAATTTTGGGATTCCCCCAGAGTATAGGGATTTAGTCTCTGTCAAAAAGGAATGTTTCCCCCCACAAACTGTCATTTCCACTTTAGCAGAAATTAAAATGCAAGATCGCTTGATGCTGATCGCTTGAGAAAACTTGCAAATGCCAGTATTACATTAAATTCTAAATGGGGATGTGATGGGTCCTCTGGTCAAAGACAATAAAAGATTGCAATGCCGAATATACATCAGATGCTGACTTATATATGGCATCATTCGTTCAATTGCGCTTAACAAAAAGTTATACCGGGTTAGAGCCATGAACCAGCAGAGCAACAGAAATTGATGTATGGAAATAGAAATACCCTCATCAACAAAGTATTGCAGACCAATAAAATTTACATTCAAAAAAGGAACAAAAGATGTCATAATTGAAGAAGTCCAAAAAATAAAAGATTAAATTGCTGTATTTACAGTTGATGATCTGAAAATTGAAGTAAATTTGAAAATGTGTTACAATGATTGATGGAAAAGTTGCACAAGCTCATCAAGTCAATTAAGGCATCTCATTCCAGAAGATGATAGTTTTAAAGCAGCATACGTATTTGGATTGTCCCCTCTTCATGCGAAAATACGTTTTTAGGGCATATAGTTAAATAAGGTTATGATTTGGATTTTGGCCCGTTAGACGAAACAGTGAGAAAAAGTAAGGAAAATTAAGAAAAACGAAAGCAAAAACAAAACAACAAACTCAAACTCAACTACTTCTTATGTATGAAAATTAAGCCTATCTAGAAAAAAAGTTACTAAAATTGTTTGAGTAATAATAGTTCTTTAAAAAATCGTTAATTTTATAATTTTAAGGTCTAATGTACATATTACACAATTTTAAATTTACACATTTGTCACAAAAGTTTACACATAATGTCCATTATGAACTGAAATAGAAACCTACGTCTTTTTCATTAAAACTTTTTAATCCAAAGTAAATTTAATCAATGTTTCTATTGTTTATACTACTTAATAAAAAAATTTTAACTCCAACTTGTTCGAGAAACGAGCATTTGACCCTTCGTATTAAAAATTTCACCAGGGCCAAAGGTTAGCCCTTTCTGATAAAATTTTAATTTCGTAATAAGTATAAGTTGTAAATTTGATTTAAAATATCAGACTGTGTGTAAAACAAACTTTTATAACAAATTTTAACATGTCACTTTTGTACCAAAAATAGCAAAATATTAAAATTCGTTTTAAATACATCATAATTTTTTTTTCCAATTTGTCAATTTCAAGGGTTTGTACCTTTGCTTAAAGCCTTTAGTCTCACCTAGTAAAAAAAAAAAAAAAAAAAAAACCGAAATCGAAATCGAAATTTCAATCCGGTAAAACGGTATATATTTTTGACCGCCTTCTCGCGAAATGTCCACTGTGCGCCTATCACATCGGTAGATGTTGAAAGGTCTTTTTTCAATATACAAAAGCTTTCTAAGACCAAATAGATTGAACTTTATATTTGAAAATATTAAGCAAATGTTATATTTAAATGTAAATAATACGTGTATATATATATATATATATATATATATATATATATATATGTATATATATATATATATATATATATATATATATACATATACATATATATAGATATGTATATATATATATATATATATATATATATATATGTATCTAATCAGGCTGAATTAAGATTATATATTTTTGTTTCAATAAAAATTTAAAATAAATGCATATTTTATTGTTTTTATTGCATATTTTTTGGACATATCTTAGGCACCTTAAACACAATTTTTAATGCATGTCCCTGGTTATATAATTCGTTGTAAATAACTTTACTGCTGTGCACGTAAGCAACCAGTATGGTGATATTAGCGTTCATGTTTTAGGGCCATTAATACAACTTGGTGTTATCTTAAAGTGAGATTTTATGTGTCGGATAATTACATTTTTATTATTACAACTTTCCTTTAACCTAAATATGTGCGATAAATTAAAGGCAAGTTCGACTTTGCGATAAGTTTTACCAGGAGGATTTATGTTTATATTACCATATTTTCTTATTTTTTAATATGGCAGCACCAAACATAGGTCTTCTTCACTTGAAAAGTTGTTTGCCCGTCTTCTCACAGCTCGCACGATTGTTTCCTTACATGCTGACATATTTTATTTTATCACACAAACTTATATTTTTGCAAACAAAAGCTGTATATATTTTCAAAAGGTAAAAACAAGTGCGCCGTTGCCACTACAATTTTTCGCCATTTAAATAATCTTTCAAAAGTAGTCGGTAATTGCTAGCGGTATTGCCACACGATAAGAAATATACATTTAATATTACCGACAAGCTGTAATAATGGAAAGTTGCTACCGGCGACTTTATCGACTAGTTATGCTGACGTTGGCATTTACTACCACTAACTTTGTCGCCAAGTTGTAGTAATGTCCCTAAGCCGGATTATGGCAAAAGTATCTTTACAAATTAATGAATCTGCTTAAAATGGCATCGATTTGTTAGTGCATATATATTTGCATAATATGATGAAAATGCATATTTTGGTTATTAGTGCATATTATTGTTTCATTGTTTCGGGGTATATCCGAATGGGTTACCAAATAAATAAAAAAACACAAGAATTCAAATTAAATTTATATATATATATATATATATATATATATATATATATGTATATATATTTGTAGAAGAAATTCTTTATAGATATATATATATATATATATATATATATATATATATATATACATATATATATATATATATATATATATATATATATACATATATATATATATATATATATATATATATATATATATAGAAGAAATTCTTTAAGTTTTGTTGGACAAATTACATCGTAAAGGTGTATGTTTGTTAACAAAGTTTGTAACAAAACGTACCCGTAAGGTATATGATTGATAACAAAGTGTTAGGTAAAGTGTACCTGTAAGGTGACTTATATTATCCATAGACGAAAAGATAATAATGTATATCTATATTCTATATCTATCTATTTTCACCTTGCAACAATAAATAAGTTGCAACCAAGTCTTACGCTTGACGTTATACTTTTTATATACTTATCAGCAAATTACGAGAAGTCTTTGGAAGGTTTGGGTGAGTAGATACGTTAGTGAGTGATAACGGCCGACAACTTTCGGCCGAAGAATTCCAAGGTTACATGAAGGCAAGCAATCTTAAGTATATTTTGACCGCTCCAGGTTACCGGACCAATGGTCAAGCCGAAACTTTTGTAAAAACTTTCAACAAGTCCCTTTTGGCAAATCTACATGATGGGGAAAATCTCAACGAGCTCGTAAATACGGTTTTATGTGATTATAGATCAACAAAGCATTACACTAGAGGTGAAACGTCTGCTAAATTGTTATTAGGTAAAGAGATTAAGACACGTTTTAGTATGCTTAGTCCACTTTTAGTGAGGGACGTAAATGTGGAAAGCCAGTTGTCAAACACCAAAAATCATATGAATTATTAATTTTGATACCTGTAGAAATGGTTTTGTTCGTGACTATTCTATTCCGAATAAAGCTACGGTTAAAAAGCGTTTAGGTCCGCAATCTTATCGTTGCATTTTATCTCGAAATAACAAAATAATTAAAAGACACGTTAATAAAAAAATAAATAATAAAAAAATACATGGAATACAAAGTGAAAATGAAAAGGCTGATGTTGGTGAGCAAACAGTTCCAAGTGCTTCCATAAAGAAAATTCTATCAGATTGTGATAAATCAGCTTCTGGGGAAGCTTAACGTTACTCCGAGTTAAGAAGATCTCGTAATTTAAGGCGTTTGCAACGTCCTGATTACAAAGAATAACTTTTTATATTATATTTCAAAATTATTTTTATATTTAAAAGTATAGAAAACTACATGTAAGGTATCCTTATCATATTTGGTATTTGAAAACAAGCTTTTGTATGTGTGTAGCTATATTTCGTATCAATTAAAAAATGTATGTGCTTTAAAATTGTTAAATTTAGTTATTATAACAAAATTCAGTTCATAATATGAAGTCAATGAATATTATTATTTATTATTAAACTTGAGGTGGGAGTTGTGGTGTTGCGCCATCTAGGTGTGCATTACGTTACTACCAGTGATGCCAGGAGATTTCTTTTAGAAATCCCTACGCTTATAAAAAAAATACATTTTTTCCCTACATACATTTTTTTCCCCCTAAATTTTTTCCCCACACAAATTCTTTATATTAATGGTAGTAGTAATTCTATTTTTAATTGGTTTATTTATAAATCAGGTCACAAAATTCAGGTTTAATTTTAAAATATACAAAAGTAACAAAAAAACAAACAAATAAAAATAACGAAAACTAATGCAAGAAATAATAATAACATAAAAATAAAAAGTATTCTTAAAAAAGTTAATTGTTATAAGATTTTTTAAATATCATTTTTTAAAATGACTAGTCATACAATTCTGTATAATTCATTTTTTTTACATGAGAAGCTGTACTTTTAAAAGTTACACAATTAATTAAATTGCACTGTAAATGAGATCTTATAATGCATATTAAATTTAATATATCATGGCTTAGTTTGTTTCTTTTTTTTTGTACGTACGTCTGTAACTTCTGAAAAGATCCTTTCGGCGTTAGCATTAGCATGTCGCAAACTTAGTAAAATTTTAATTATTTTTGCAAAATTTGGAAAAATTAGATCATTATTGAAATTTTTTGATTTACAAATTTTAGACCAAAATGCTTCTACATCTAATTTAGACAACATCTGCTTTTCATGTTCAGAAAAATTATATTCCAAAGTTATCCATTCTTGTGTTAATAACTTTAAGTCAATTTTACTTGTCGCATAACAGTTTAAATCTATAAACACTTTTATTATCATTTCCAATGGCCTTTTCGGGATTTAAGAACTCCATTTCTTTAAAAATTGATTTCAGTAATTTTATTTTTACTTAATTCAAATAAAATTTATTCTCAAAATATTATAGAAATAATAATTTTTTCTTCTCTTTTATTAAAAATAGGTTCAGCTCCTTTTCATTTTTGGTTCCCAAATGTAATAGAAGGATTATCTTGATTAAATACTTTAGTGGCAATCTTTTTTTCGTTTCATCAAGTGCAGTTATGTAGAATTGTAAACAATGTTGTTTTATCTGATGAACACTGGGCTTTGGAAACGTTTTCAGCAATTCTTCACATTCACTGCCGTTATAAAGGTCATCTATTGGCAATAAATATGGGGTGATCTTACCTCACAATCAATCTTTAGGTATTCTTTTTTCTTGATTCTGAGTGTAAAGACCAATATTTCTTCACAAACGATTTCAAGAAATCACATTATAATAAGTGTAGCAGGCTATGAAACTTATACAAGCCAAACCCAACAATCGAATAAAAGTTATTTGTTGGGTTTGGTTTGTATAAGTTTCATAGCCTGCTACACTTATTATAATGTGATTTTTTTAAATCGTTTGTGAATTTTTATAGTTAATTTATTAAACATAATTCTCAGATGGTTTTTGGAAGTCTTTTAATAAGTTGAGAAGTTTGAAACTTTGCAAAACTATGGTTGAAGTCTACTGGCGATTTGGTAAGAAGCGCCAATGAAATGCATATAGACATTGCTTAACCACCCAACAAATAAATTTCATATTATATATATTAAATATATATATTTATATATATATATATATATATATATATATATATTATATATATATATATATATATATATATATATATATATATATATTGCAATTGAGGAGCGATATTATTATAACTTACTTTTATATCACAACCATATAAATTTTACATTCCTTTAAGATGGTATAATTAAATTTTTGGCAGAAAGTCAGGTTTGGGAGTTATATGTCGAAAATTTTTAAAATAAAAAAAGTTAATAATAGTCGAAAAAAAGTTGTTTGAAAAATTTGTATGAAATACTACCTGTTATCGAAAAACTAATTATATCCGAGTGTGTAATTTTAGATACCCATTCAGATGATGTTATATTTGTTGTTTTCATATTGCCTGGTTTAAGTGTAATAGATCAAAAACTGCAAAAATTTGTTGAATATGCAAACAGTTTGTTGATGAGCCTTAAATAACCAACTAATATATGAAATCTTTCTTAAATAAACAACCATTCGCATGCATTAACTTGGCAGCATTCCCAGAAATACTCATTTATTTGTCCTCAAGAAAGCATTTTTTCAGCTCTCTCTCAGTGGAATGGGGTCCAAAGAGAAATGTCAAAAAGAATTGTTAAAAAGTTTGTTATCTTCACGGGTATGAAAAGCATATGATTTCCCATTAAATGACGTATATTTCCCTATGAAAGGCTTGCCAATCCAAACGTTCCAAATAATTTTGGTAGGAAAATAATTTCTTGCGCGGCAAAGATGCTTCTTAATTTCAAACACACTTATGAGTTGAAAGCTTGATGAGTACAACAGTTTGAAATATTTATTTTGTGTGTGCTTAAATTAATTGTAAAGCAAATGTTCTTAGCGGGGTTTTTTTATCCTTGTAAACGATATGTCGAAGAAAATCATTGGTGAAACATATTTAAAATATATTAATGAGTCTTTGGTTGTAATTTTTTTGATTTAAATTAATTAATGAATTTCTATTTTGAATTATAACAGAATGACTTAATTAACCTTATTTGGTTTTTACCCTTATTATGTTTCACAAATTGATTTGTTGAAAGTGTAACAATTACTTCTCTGTTTGACGTGCAAGCCTTAAAAATGTAGAAAACAATGTTTTTTTCTTTTTGTCAGGAAAAAACTCTTTAGAAAAATACCTGCAATGAAATGTAATGTAGGGCGTTTTCGTCATTGTAATCCTATGGTGGAAATTAACAGCCCTTGATGTTTAAAACAATTTTTTGAATGCTTCCCTCAATAAAAGGATATGTTTTTTAATTCCTAGAAAAATTTATCTACGCAACTTTTTTTGCCTGAAAATATAAAAAATAATGAAAGTCTTAAAAATATAAAAAATAATTGTAGCCATCCAATGATTTCTTGTATTTCTTATTGCATGGAAATTTTTTTAATGCAAATAGTCAGTTTTCATGGCTCTTAATGAAAATAATTTTTAAAGTAATATCAGTCGTATTGTGTCTCTCAAAGTGCATTGGTAAAAGTTTAATAAATAAAACAAACTTTGAAAATATCTACATCATAGTATATATACACAAATAAATTATTTTACCCGAAACTTTTTAAGTCTTATGTGAGACTTGGCAACCCTGGAACTAAAATTAACTCTGATTAATCGAAAAAAGTATATATTATCAGCCAAGTCACAAACATAAATTTCGTTCGAAAGTGGAATTGATTCCGCATTTTGCTTCTATGGAAAGAGTAAAACCAAAAAATTTTTCGGAACGAAACCACTTTCAATTTTCTATGTGCAATGTATATTTTAAGCATTTTAAAACTGTACGCAGTACACATAACACCTTTTTATTAGTAAAATTCTTAGTATATCTAAGAATTTTTTTTTCATTCAGCTTAAAAAAAAATTAATATTTCTGTAGATATGTACTTCGTAAGAGGGAAAAGAAAATACGGAATTTGTTTATTTAGTACATTTTCTTTGGCTGCTGCAATTATGGACATTGCGGGCATTTTTAATATATTTATTCTTCTAAAAATTTTTTTATTTGAACAAATCACAAACTTTTAATTTCTATACAATTACTTCAATTTGGTTGAAAAAAAAGTGGTAGGTATGTTGCGATTTAATGAAACCGAACGGAATCTATAGCAGATAAAACCATTCCGTACGGAATCGCAACTACAGGATCATATCAATTCCACACGGAATAAATAAAAATAAATAATGTCTATTATAAAAAATGTGTATAAAGTGTTTGAAATGAGAAAAAGTGCATAAAATCCTCGCCAATAAAATGGAAGCAAAAGTTGATCATGAAGTGTGCAATGGGAAAATGCATGCAAGATGATAGTTATATATCATGTGAGCAATTGTGTGAAAAATTAATTTTGTGCATGTTTTTAATTAATTTGAATTTAGCCGTATATTTTTATAACTTTCCAAAGCACGATAATGGGCTAAAAACTTTGGATAAAGTTTTGTAATCAGCAGAATACAATAAAGACGCACAAGGAGAGAATTGGTTCTCTACATTTTGAACAGGACGATTTTGAAAGAAATTTTAAATGAGTAGGTTGCACTTATTTTGGTGTGTGCAGCTCTTAAGTTAATAATTACGAAGATAGTCCACGATGAACTAAAGAATCGTTATAATATAGAATACGTCTTAACATATCGTCTAAATGTACTAATGCAAATGTAGAGGTAGGCAATACTACCGGTTTGGAGGACGTACATTATTCTTTAATAGATAATTTAAAACTAACAATTTGAAATCATACAGTTTTTAAAGTTTCGTTTGATTTCTTGAGGTAAAATATTTTAGAGTATTAATACCACCATAGAGTAAGACGTTTTGCCAAACGAAAATTTTGAGGAAGAGCTAGAAAACCTGAATTAAGATGGTTTGGAGAATTTGGCCGGCTAGTTTATATTTTGGGGGTTTTTTAAACTCTTTAATTTTAATTATGTGCTAGTTATTTTTGCCCAAAATCTTATTAAAAAATTCAAAAAATCAGTTGAGGGGTCTTAGCTAGTTCCTATGCGCATTTCACTGGGGCTAATGCAGATCAACAGGGAACCTTTACCCAACATTTCTTAGAATAACTAAGACATTTATTTCATACTTCCACTTTACTAAATGAGAAGCTTTGAAACAAATATAAAAGTCAAAACAAGAGCTCACTGATCACTGTTCCTTTTTTATTTTCTTACGTTTTATTCTCTAAATTTAGACTCAAATTGTAGGTGTAAAAGATATAAAGAACAACAACCAATAATTGTTTTAATATAAAACCAATTTATTTAGAGTGTTGACAGTATAAGTTCTTTTTAAACTCTTTAATTTTAATTATGTGCTAGTTCTTTTTACCAAAATCTTATTAAAATATAAAATAATTTGCTACAAATTAAAAAACAAAGACTCCAGTCTTGCCGCTAAACCTCAAGAGGATTTGACAAACTCATGGGTTAGACACCTATATGAAGGTGGGTTAAGCTTTCCATCAAACATTTTAATGGAAACGTTAAAATCTTGTGATGAAATTTGTTTAAAACTAAATGGGGATAAATTACTTGCTACAAAGGGATATTTAGAAAAGCACTTGGTGCAAGCAAAGAATATAGTAGAAGCAACTGAAGGAGTAAAAGAATTTTTTAGATGCAAAATGAATTTTAGAATAAGGTCTCTTAATGCAGAAATGTCCCAAAAAATGAATAAGCGCAAAAGAAAATAAAACAACAACGTAATATACATAAAAAAAATTTGAACAAAAGTAATAATATGTCCCATAGTTATGTTTGCAAATTTTTTGAGAGTCGTGACGTCACTTCACTTACCTGCGCAGAAGAATAAAGGCCCAACTATTATATGCGTACGCTAGCGCAGGCGAATTTGCGAATACATACAATTAAATGTGTACACCCATAATTTGCTTTGCTAACTTTTCGTTAAGTTTTATTTTGCTACGCATAGAGCGAAACTGATCGCATTTTCTTTAAGGAAAAAGGATTGCATTGAAAATAGTTTTTAGATACACACAAACCGTAGACTGTGATAGATGCACACAAGTGAAGCCGAAATCAATTCTACAGATAATTGAATAAAAAATGTCAAAAATTAATGGAAACATTAAATTTTTAGCGTTTTTTTATTGTATATATATTATAGTGTATATGTGTATTTTCCTACAATATATGATACGTTGCCAACCACTTGCACACATTGTTATACATTGTTGTACATGGTAGTACTTTCCAATTTATTTCTTAAATTACTTTCTAAATTGGTAATAATCAACTTATGAAAATATAGTTATGTATGTATAAGTTGAAAATATATACATATATATATATATATATATATATATATATATATGTATTTGCATTTTATGTATATATCATAAATTAGTTTTTGCAAAAGTGCATTGCTTTACAACTGAGTGTAAGTATAATATAGCCACACAAATGGTCGGATATGCATTTGACAGTCTTTTCGTCGAGTTTTGACAGATACAAAAGCTAGCCTACGCATATTATAGTTGGGCCTTAAGATTTTGTGTGCGTGATGTCGTAATCTGTTTTCTATCATTCTTGACATCTATGCATGAAGAAATAATAAGGTGGTCTCGCTACTCCAACAAAATAAACAATACCATAACCAAAGAAATTGTTATGTTTTAATAACCACAAGTCTTATGTTTACAACAGTGTTGGTATTCTTGGCTTATTCCTAATTTTTCAATTTTAATAAATTTCACTATTTGAAAATAAGAATAATTTGTTGATTTGTGTTCTGCTTTATATTATTTTATTGAATTTCACCATTAGAAAATTAAATGAATTTGTTGATTTATGTGTTATTAAATTTTAGTATAAGAAAATGAAATTAATTTGTTGATATATGTATAATTCTTAATATTATCTCAATAAAATCTTACTGCAAATAGTATATTACTTTTATCCAAGGATTTTTTCGTCAATAGTATGAATCGAGTATGATAATATTTTCTGAAATATCTTTTTAATTAAAATTATGAGCTTTCATATAAAATCTTATGTATATATGAATAGTATTTTCAATTTATACATATATGTATATAAAAAAATAAATTCATACAGTTTATGATGTAATTTATATTTTTAAAACTTCACATCATTTTTTTAAGACTTTGAATAGATGGTATGCTTTTACTACCTTGCAAAGTAATGATTGGTACATATAGTCTATCTAATAATTTTTGTGTATAATAATGACTGTTTTGTAATAGGATTCTTAACAATCCCAAGAAATTGTATAAGTTTTATAATTTCGTTACAAAATTGGATAACTTTCGGCAAAAAGTAATCTACAAAATTTTGCATATTTATGATTAAAAAATAACCCATTAAATTCTTTAATACGCTTACAGTTCTTACTCTCTAGGCGCGTAGTTTTTACGCTTAAGCGCTATCCATAAATTAGAGCGTTAACGTTGCGCCAGAAACAGTAATGTTTACTCACTTTGATTAATAAAAAACTAAAATTAGAAATAAAAATTAAAATAAAGACGCTAAATTGACCTAAAAGTAGCTAAAGTTACTTTACTCATCAAATTTTCAAAATATGTATGTATGTATATGAGCTTTAATAATACATTAACAAAATAAACAAGACCACATTTGCAGTCAATTTCACTTCTTTACGCACTTTCAAAATTGGATTCTTTAATTGAAAAGCGTTGACGCCGCGTGAGTTCGGCATGCTCCACACAAAATGTATGAACATGAGAGCTTTTGACAGGTAAAAACGCTTGACGGATGGTAGTTAGGCAATCAGTAATATATTAAGTTTCGGATGTTTGTAGGCAAAAAGTGCAGAGTACTACATACTTTTATAACTTTTCAAACATAAATAATGGGTTCTTCAGTAAAATTGTAAGTACTGACTACTGGAGAGTACATACACTTTTCTGCATTCTAGTGGGCAAACTTTTTCGCTGGGTTTTTATTTGACTTGCAATGTTAGCTTGTTTCTTAATGGCAAATTGTGCAAAAAGCCTTTCCCAGCAATTGCACTATACCGATTTTTGTGGAAGTTTGCGTACACGTTCCGCGCCGTTCCCATACAGACTTAGAACATTTCAAAAATGTCTTTTTCAATATTACCACATTTATAACACTGCTCTCCAAAAAATAATTTTTTGTCTCTCCTTTAAATAAAACTATGTGGACTATATGGATTTTGATGCGCTAAACTTGAATCCGTTTTCGGTTTTTTTTCATCAGGTCGAAATTTTTTTTTATTGGCGTGGCAATGTAGCCAGGTACGTAGACATGTTTCACCCTAACTCGAGGACGAGTCATCCGATTTTAAAAACACCAGAAGATGTGTAACAAAATTGTTTTTATTTTAGTCAAATACGATTTTTCTTTATCTTTTATCGTTTTGGAATTATTCAGAAATTAGTCGAGAAAAAAAAATTTTTTTGTGCAAAATTCGTAATTTTTTCAATTTAAAAATTTAAAAAAACTTAAAGCAAATATTCAACACTTTGCACTTTTGTCTAATAGCTACAGGTCTAAGAAATAAAAAAGCTCTAAACTATAAATTGGATTAAAAATTTAAATTTTATTTTCAATTTGCTGCAGGTACCCAATATTGTAATGCAACCAAGTTTACATATGCATGATGATAGAATTTCATTAGGTGAGCAGGTAATCGAACTTAAGTACAATAGTATTTTGCATGGTTCTTGGAATTAAAAATTATAATATAGTATTTTTCATTAACCTGTAATTCTAAATCGACAACATTAGGGTAGATTCTAGTATATATTGTAGCAGTATATGTGGAAATTGATGCACTGCGTCGCTGAATTAGGAGGACATGTAATCGCAATCTGTTTTCCATCGATGGCACCTACACAATTAGCAAATTCCATGTATATTGAAAATTGCTTGCATTACATTTGTTTTTATTTGTATATAAATTGCATCAAGTCGATCCCATATTAGTTGGCAAGTCTCAAAAATTATATGTCTTATGACTGATACGGACATTCGGAATATCAAAGACATTCCGGCCTTGTGGTGCCGTGAGCTAAGTAACTAATTTAAATTTATTAGTAATATTTTACAGTCCACAACATACATATGTAGATACTCACACTAACGTTAAAAATAAACGGCAATCTGAAGGAGTTGCTTTTACACAATTTTTTTTCCAATATTTTAGATAAGGTGCGATAAAGCTCTTCAAACACGGCTGCTTGCATTCTAGTAGCTATGAAAAATAGTTTTGGGTCACTTTTTAGTATTTGAAAAGTTGTAGGAAAAAAACCAACGCATTCTCTTTCCAAAAATATTTCCCGCACCCAAAATCTTCTTTCACTTAATTGCGAACTATAAATCTTGACGGTATTCCAAACAAATACAGTATTTATTTTTTGCGCGACTTCTGGTGCTTAGAAGCGCGAAATGCATTTATAAAAATTCGCTTATATGCATTGGCAGTGCTTATAAAAAAAACTCGCTTATATGCTTCAGTGGTGCATGTATAAAAAACTTACAATGAGTAAAAAAACATTTCAACACTTTTGGAAAATAATTTAAAAAAGTAAATTTGAGCATATAAATACGTTCTTAAGTAAGGAAATAAGTATCAATTCATATTTTTTCTGGAATCACATATAATCATAAAACAAATAATATGTTGACGTTTTTAAAACAAAACTAAAATTCAATTTAATTGATTTTTGTTTTTGTTGATAGTCTTGTTTTGACAAAAGTCAAAATCTATATGAAAAATAGCACTACGTACCAATTTTCTGATGTTTTTGTATATTGTACATATATAAATGTAACAAATGTTAGAACAAAGTTGTGGCTCATCAAGATTCAGTTAGGTTTGTTATGTATGTATATAAGTTGAATCCAATCGGAATATTTCAATTGTTTACTTGGTAGAATGAGAAAATTTTTTTTTTCAAGTCGAAAAATTACTGCACATACATATTTATAATTTTTGGAATGTGTACCGTGCATATATTAGTATATTGTTAATATATATAAAAAAATGTACATTTTTTACGGTGCGAGAAATGCATTTTTGCGAGAAATGCAAACGCAAATACAAAAAATAATTAATGTTTTTTAAATACGAATAGAAAATTGTTCGTGTTAAATGCAAATAACCGACGTGCATATAAGCAAATCCAATTTTTAATGTACAACGAAGTAATTAAATAAGAAGCAGCCGTTAAACAAAGGTTTTTATAACGCGTGTTATGTAACTTGCTATTTTTCTGCGAAAATATGTATGTATGTACGTATATCATAGAAACACACTTTGTATGTAATCTCGTAGCCCCCCTATGTTGTTTTGTTGTGGCTGAACCTGCCAAATGTTGTATATGTTGTACATATATGTATGCACACAAATCATTGATTAACAACATGGATGGTTTCCTTATGGTTCGTACAAAAGATACAAGAGAACTTGCTCTTTCTCTTGTGTGTTGGTTGACAGTCTATAGAAGCAAAAATTATGTATGACAACCACGAAAAAATTTATATGCGGGTCGTAATATTACAAGCATACTTCATCTTGCCTTGTGTAGTTATTTGTCCGAATAAAACAAAATATTGTTTAGTTTGCCTAGAGTATTCAACAATGAAACTTGTGAGGCGGAATGTGCTTTATTTGTTGCACAAAATTGTTATTGTTCATGTAGTTTTATGTTGCATAGAATAGACCCTTTGTCCGAAGCGAAAAATACTACTGCATAAATTAATGTAGGGTAAATAATACTTGTGTTGTTGTTGGATAAACAAAAATGTATATTATTATGATATACATATAATGTAAACATTTTTTGTATACATTATATATATATATATATATATATATAAATTTATACAAAACATTTTTATAAGAATATTCTTGTTTTATCGTTCGGCTATAAATAGTGATAAACAAACACAAAAAACAACATAAACAAATCAGTTTTCGCAGCTAAGGACTACAGACGATCGACATATTGAAAATATGTTAATTCAATATAATTTTATTGAATTTTTAATTTACATGTATGTAATTGTAAATTTATTAGAAATAATCAAAAATTAATTTTAATGTTTATCATATATTGTTTTGTACCCAACAGTGTTCCCCTGAAGATGAATAGCGAAGCTATTCGAAATATTGGGAAAAATAACAATAAATAAAGATTAAATAATCAAAAAATATTTAGTGTTCATTGATTTTTTAAAAAAACCTGACCTATAGCCGAACGATAAAACAAGAATATTATTATAATACAACAGGTCAACGATTAAACTAAATATATATACAAAAAATGTTTATATTATATGTATATCCAGAGATTATGTATATAAGCAACGATTATGTATATAAGATAGTGCATGACAAGCAAGAAAAAATTTATATGCGGGTCCCAATATTACGACCCGTATCGAACATATTCGTCAAATATATGTTCTCAAACATATTACATCTTTTCTTGTGTAGCTATTTGTTCAAATAACTACATCTTGTGTTGTGGTTGGATAAACGAAAATGTATCTATCAGCACCGATGCGATGATGCCATATATTATTATGATATACATATATAACAATTTTTTGTATACATTTTATATATATATATATATATATATATATATATATGTATATATACATATATATATATATATATATATATATATATATATATATATATGTATATATATATATATATATATATATATATATATATATATATTTATATATATATATATATATATATATATATATTTATATATATCTTTATATACATATACATTATTTGTTAAAAAACTAAGTATCAAAAAATTTTATTTTATTCGCGCAGCTGGCATTAGTAAATTACAAAATTAGCGCCAAGATTCTTTAAAGACGGCGGAGCTGTTATTGAATGATTTTTTTTAGTGGATCTGTGAATCGTTCAGGAATTGACCTGTTTTATTTAAAATGAACTCATTTTGTCTTAAATATGAATTGAATTGAAATATAGATTAATTCATAATAAATCAAAAATTGGAATGCATTCGCTTTGTTAAAATATAAGAATTGATTTTGTATTTGTAATAAGTTATTAAGGAATTCAAAGAAAATCATAGTAATTAGTTTTTTTTATTCATATAAAATGGTCACACGCAATAATCCTTTCTATAAATTATATTACGTTAATGTGCACTAAAGCTAAAACATTTAGGTTTTCTGTAAAATATAATGTAAAAAAAGGATACACTTATTTTGGTAAAATCAAGAGAGTTGGATATTTTAATAAAAATATTTAAACCTTTTTAGAAATGTTTATATAGAAAAAAAATTTAATTATTGTTAGTAATATTATGTTTATTTTAATATTTTGCATTTATTTATTTATTTTTCTTGTTATATTTCTTTTTTAATACTTTTTTTATCTGCACTTTTCTTTGCTTAGAACTATGTACCTTTTTCTATAACCCAAAAGCAGTGCTTTAGAAGGGGGACCAATAATTAAAAGTCCAAAAATTGCTGTTTATAGTGGAAACAATTATCACTTAACCATTCTGGGGTTGAGCGTTTGCACAAGTCAATAATAAATTATTTGATACCATTTCGTTCCGGTTCAGTTTTAAAGATAATATGAAATATTTAAATATGTTTCTTACTTGCATCCATTAGTTTGTCTGATGAAGCAGCTAAATTTCCAAAACCTATCACAGACTTATAATTCTTAAAGAATACAAAAAGCTCGCTTGGAGCGGTTAAAATTTCATCCATGTTGCTAAGCTCATTACAGCATTTTTCGCATTGCAATTTTGGAATAATTTTAAATGCAACATACTCAACGAAGTATCTCATGGAAACCAGTTCAAAATTTTTTATTCTCAAAATTATTAAAAATATCTTCTAAAAAGTAATCTGCATATACATCGTCGTCAAAATCAACAACAACCCTTCCATCAGAGACTATTTCAGTATGTTTAATTAAAGAATATATATCATAATTATTACTTTTTGGTAAACATATATCATAAGTGTCAATTTAGTTAATCTCGTCTTGTTCAAGTTCACAGTTACTGGGAAAGCTTGATTGAAAAATTTTAGCAACCATAACTTTTGCCAAAATAGTATTTAACCCGGCTACGGAAGGGTTGCTATTGTTGCCTTCCTTTTGTTGCAGTACAGAAAATCTATTTTCTAACTTGTCCTGATTAAGAGATTTTGTCATGATATAATATAAATCACCTCCTTCTTTTAAAATATCATTAAATTAATTAAGAGTGAGTTTCGTACCATTTAAAAAGAAAACACTCTTTTTCTGGTCAAAGAATTCTACGTCATCGAGATATTCCGTATAGTTTTTTTTTATAAATTTGTGAGGTTCATTGTTAATTTGAACTACAGATATGTAGCAGTTATCGCCATAAAGGGACCCACTATTAAGACAATCAAAAACATTATAAATTTTTGCCACAAACTGAGCTGTTGAAGGGGCCACTTCTGCGGAACAGCGCTTAAATTGTGTAATTTTGCATATTGTTTTAATAGCAGCTGCAACAATTCTGCTAAAAATTAAGTTGCGAATCTCACGCGAATTTTTTCAAATTATACTCCAATTAGAAAAACAATGTTTTTACCATAACAACACACGCATTTGTATCAATACGTTTAGTTCTAAGAAAACCTGTTGTTTCGAATCCATCTGTTAAATCTAAACTCTGATTATACCTTAAATCTTTTCTATGATCATTTCCTCCATAACCAAAACCATTTACTTAGAATCTCTTTCGTCCAACTGTGTGCATTTTTGCTTTACGACTTCAAACGTATTATTCTTTAAAAAAATATGTACATATGTGAATAAGAAATGGAGCTTAACAATTGTTTGTATTAATGTAGGGTAAAGAATATGTATTTTATTTGTGTAGAAAGAAATAAATATCAACTCGCACCGAAGTGTTAATACCTACATACATGTGCAATAAATATATAATAGTATTTAAATTCGATATTGTAAAATAAAATATCCATAGTATTTAAATTCAAATTACTTTATTGACAATAAAACATATTACATAAAAGTAGTTTCCTTCTCTAATGATTTAAAACTTTAACCTTCTGAGCACTTGATGATATGTACTTATAAATCTCCCATGAAGAATGCTCACGAAATAAGGTTATTATAAAAAGATTAAGCATTTGTACAAGCATTTTATGTACAAAAAATTTTTTATAAAAAATTTTCTACAGAAAATTTTTTGATACACAAACTTTTGGACATAAAAATTATCGATACAGAATATTTTATAGAAATTGAGTTGTAATGAAAAGTTTTCTTTCTGTATATATTTTTTACAAAAATATTCGCATTATAAAATTTTTTCTATTGAAATATTCTTATTACAATTTTTTTATGAAGAAATGTAGCTTATGAAATTTATAATCAAAGAATTTTTTTCATATTTTTGTTCTGAAATTTTTTCTACTATCATTTTCATTATGAATGAATTTTTTACTATAAAAAATGTTTCATTATAAAATATTTTTTTCTAAAAATATTAATAGAGATATTTTTTAGAAAAATATATGAAGAAATTTTATAATATTTTCTATAGAAAAATTTCAGAGTGTGCAGACTAAACATTGTAGAAAATAAAAATGTATGTACATTTGGAAGCAACAAAACAATAATAGGACAGTTTTCTTCGGCCTTTGCAATAGTATGAAAGAACTATTATAAATATATAACAGCCATACTTATGTATGTATGTACATATGTACGAATATACAAACATACAAAACGCAATTTGTAAGAAAATATATTAAGTTACTCAAAAATTTTGTTTTCAAAGTATATGAGAAAGAGAATACATAAGCCATTGGATTTCATTGCTACATGTTCTATTAACATTTTCATTATGAATGAATTTTTTACTATAAACAATTTTTCATTATAAAATATTTTCATTATAAAATTTTTTATGAAAGATTTTATAATATTTTCTATAAAAAAAATTTCAGTGTGTGCAGACTTAACATTGTAAAAAATAAAAATTTATGTACATTTGGGAAAAACAAAACAGTAAAAGGACAGTTTCCTTCCGCCTTTGCAATACTATGAAAGAACTATTATAAATAAATAACAGCCATACTTATGTATGTATTTATGTACATATGTATATACAAATATACACAAACAATGTGTAAGAAAATATATTAAGTTACTCAATAATTGTGTTTACAAAAATATGAGAAAGATAATAAATAAGCCATTGGACTTCGTTGCTACATACTTGTCCCTCGCATCATAGAGAAGCACAACATTTTTGAATTTTAATAATATATGGCGTGCAACATCTTTATATTATAAAGTCTTTGCTTACGCCTTTAGTTTTTTATCCAAATGAATAAGCTTTCAATATTACGGTCGCATATATAAAGATTTTTGTGTAATCTTCTTCAGGCATTAGACATTTTCGCTGCCAAATTTGCCCTAAAGCGAATAAAAAATCGTAATACTTTAAAATGTCTTCTAGATCTTTTACACAACTTTACGCAGCATTTCCTTCCCGATATACAATTGTTTTATTTTTTGTCACTTGCATTCAGCGTTACCATATTTTTTTTTTTCAAAAAACTTGCCATTCCAGAAAAAAAACCTTTTTTTTAATAAAAAAAACTTTTTCTTTAAATATGGCAAAAACAACATTACATAGATATGTACCTATACTGGCATATATATATATATTAAACGTTCTATACATAAATAATAATAAAAAAAATTATATTCTTTTTTGGAGATCTAATTTGTCTTTTAAAAAAAATTTCTTTATCAGCCAGTTATTTAAAAACTTTTTTCATCTAAAAAAACTTGCAAAAAAAAGGAAAAACTTGGCAAATGGCAACGCTGCTTGCATTCATCATGTAAAGGAAAAGAAAATTACACACGCACATAAATATTGCAGCTCAATCATTAACAAAGTTTTGAAATGAATGTAGAATTATCTGTAAAGATCTTCAAACAAGTTTGCATGTGTTTTTTGGTTATGTTTTTTCCACCTTTCCATCAGTACCTTAAGTTAAATTTGATGCACAACTTTAAACATGTTTGATGACCAACGATCCAACACGTTGGTTTGTGCTTTTTTTCTTCGTTGTTTTCCATTACCCCCGGCACCAATAAAGATTTTAAAATTTTATATCATGCTTTGTTCGACATGCGTCTTCTTATAGTGTATATTTTTTGATAAAAGTTACCTGAAAGCCAATGGTAAAGTTATAATAGGAAGTCTTAAAGCGCCATCTGTTGTTTTTAATGGAGGTAGAATATGCCAAATATTGTTTATGTTCGTTCTACAAACATGTATAAAATTATTAAGAAAGAGTAATGCCGATTCGTTTACAGAAAACAGCTTCGTATTGTAACGGCACTCTACGGCTGGTGTAAGATCAGCGTCGTCCAGTGTTGTGTCACATAAACTAATATAAAACCAATACAAATAATAATATCGATAGCTTGGTTTTAATTCTTTATGCAACTTCACGAAAATACAAACTTAATTCTCTAAGGCTGTGGTTAGTCCCTAATACAGTATGGCTGTCGCCTAGTCCTTTTTGGTGGTTAGATGTTATCCTTGGATAAGTAACCTGGGTTCCAATGGCACGCTCCCGTCACCATAAACTATTTTCCTGTTTTAGCTGGATTCACCTTGGATCAGTACCCTAGGTTCCAATGCCTACCTTCAGTTACTCTACTCCTCCTATACAGTGGTTGGATTGGCCTTGGATCAGTAACCAGGGTTCCAATGGCAACATACATTTAAGCTAGCTGGCTCAAACTATGACTGGATTCGCCTTGGAACAGTACGATGGTTTCCAATGGCAGCCCCCAATCTGCTGCTCCTACAATATGGACAAGTTCGCCTTGGATAAGTAGCGTGGGTTCCAAGGACGACCAAAAATTACGTTCCTTACTCCTATACTATGACCGGATTAGCCTTGGATCAGTAGCCTGGGTTTCAATGGCCACCGACACTCACACTAACTGAAGCTATACTGTGGTCGAATTCGCCTTGGAACAGTACTCTGATTTCCAATGAAAACCTTCAATCACCTTAGTTCCTTTTCTTAACTGATGTCCGTATTTTGCCTTGGATCAGTAACCTGAGTTCCAATAGCAACCTAAACGCACACTAACTACAGCTACACTGTGGTCGGATTCGCCATGGAACGGTACCCTAGTTTCCAATGACAATTTGCAGTCACACTAACTACACTACCTACTACTATCTCAACTTATATAATAATACTAAGAATAAAAAGGTACTTACATATATTATTAAATATAGTTGCAATAATAACAATAATAATTCTAGACTAATAAGATATTATTAAGCTTCGTTAATAAATACTAGCAAAAAATAAAAATAATAAAAAATATCGAATATGCGTTTGTGGACCAAAACGAGTCCGGTGCCTTTGGTCGTCACAGTATGCTGTTTGAAAGTTTGTATCCATTAACAACAACAACCTTATAAGTATATATATATATATATATATATATATATATATATGTATATATATGGGTTATTCACACTGTGTGCTATTTAGTGTTATTGTCATAAAATATTTTATACCAGTTTAAAAAAGGTTTTGTTGTACTGCATCCAAAAATATAAAATAACGTAAGAAAATAAAAATGAAAGAGTGATCAGTGAGTTCTTGTTGTGACTTTGATGTTTGTTTTTAAGCTTCTCATTTATTAATGTGGAAGTTTGAAATAAATATCTTTAGTTATTCTAAGAATGTTGGGTAAAGGTTCCCTGATGATCTGCATTAGCCCCAATTGATCACTTTGAATTTTTCTGGAAAATTTTGGGAAAAAAGAAACAGAACATAATTAAAATTGAAGAGTTTAAAACGACAATTCCCCAAAAACATACACTGGCAAAAATAATTATTTATACCTATAAGTCTATATATTAAATCAAAATTTTATAACATAAAAATAAAATTAAAAGAGCATTAAATCGTTAAAACTAGACATACAAGTGAAACATTTTTCTCGTTTAACCTACGTAGCTGGAAGCCACTGAACATTTTTCTGTATGCCGCCGCGAAAAATATATATTCAACTCATATCGTGGCAACAGACTTTTGAGTTTATTGAGACGAATTTATTTAGAAAACCAAGTTATTACGTGTTTACACTAGTAATATTTTTTGTGCTATTATTTTATGACTTTATGACAACAGCGTGAATTTCGCAAATATAATTTTTGAAAATTATTTGTTTTCATTTAAATTCTTAAATGGTTTATAAAAGTCTTTTGATAAAATGAGAGGTTTGGAACTTTTCAACTCTGTTCGAAGTCTACTGACGGTTTAGTAAGGCCGCCAATGAAATAGACATTGTTTAACTTCCCAACTAATCAATTTCATATTATAATAGTAAAATGACAGTATGTCAAATAGTTAATTTGTTAACAGATATATATATATATATATATATATATATATATACGCATTCCGGAGAACATCAATCACTAACACAATGCAACATATTTTTATATATATAGATATGTACCTTGAGAATGATATTTCAATTGAATTTGCAAGCATGCCTTGCAAATATAAGTACGGAGTTTTTTCTTTGACAAAAAACATTATTGTAAATAAAAGCAGTATTGTAAACAAGGAGAAAACCTAATTGAAATGTATCTAAATGGTTTGAAGTAGTTACTTCAATTTTGAACTGAACGATATATAATTGGAAATATACGTTATTTATCCAACAAATAAGAATAGCTTAGGATTTCGTTGAATGTGTGCTATTTATTTAAACCAAACTTAAATTTACTTAAATACAAAATGTAATTGAGTTACATATGAAAACCATCTTAAACGCGTTGTCGTGTCGAAAGGAACGAAAGAATTCAGCTTTTTTGTTCGTATTGCTGCAGAACGTAAACGTCATTCTCTAGCACCCGAGCAGTTGGTGCATCGAGTAGCCGGTATCACAACGGTGATGCCACATATATATATATATATATATATATATATATATATATAAATATATATATATATATATATATATATATATAAATATATGTACATATGTTTATATATATATATATATATATATATATATATATATATATGGTTTTCAATCGGTCGTTGTTGGTTTTTTATATTAACTTAATTGACTTTATGAAAACAAACTATAACAAAATAAAATTAAATACACGAACTTCTTAGTAATATGTGGGGTTTCTGTATATAGTTTTCCATACAAAACGGCTGCTCATGCTGACTGTGTTAGTATTATATTGTTCAGTATTTATACTCATACACATACAAACATTCTTATAAAGCCATCCAAACACAAATTTACACAAAATTTTAAACGTTGACTGATAAGAACACTTATGCCTTAGCTGTAGGTGTTGAAATTCAAACACATTTTTTTTAACTGATAAGAACACATTGTTTTTTAAAGGGAATTAAATATATTTACATTAATTTTTTATAATGCTTCCACGAGTGTATTTACCCTTGACAATGAAATAAACGAGTGTCACTGAAATATGTATTTACCCTTGACAATGAAACAAGGCCATTTAAATTTTAGCAACAATATATATTCAAAATTTTATTTTACAACTACATAAATCTTAAGGAAATGAAAATATGTGTATTATGTATTATTACACGTTATAAAAAATACAATTTTTACATTTAGATAAACTATGAGATGCTGAGAGTATTAACAAATTGTGTTTTTTGTTTGAAAAATGGTTGCTCATGCTGACAGTGCTACCAAATTGTGTTTTAGTGGAGCACTTTGTAGAAGATAAGGTTTTTTGTGTTACTTTTTTATTTTGGGAGGTTGGCTGGTTGGCGAATACATATAAAGATGTATGTTTGTATTATATTGTTGAGTATTTATACTCATACACATACAAACACTCTTATAAAGACATCCAAACACAAATTTACACTAAATTTTAAACGTTAACTGATAAGAACACATATGCCTTAGCTGTAGGTGTTGAAATTCAAACACTTTTATTTAAACTGATAAGAATACATTGTTTTTTAAAGGGCATTAAATATATTTATATTAATTTTTTATAATGCTTCCATGAGTGTATTTACCCTTGACAATGAAATAAACGAGTGTCACTGAAATATGTATTTATCCTTGACAATGAAACAAAGACATTTAAATTTTAGCAACAATACATATTCAAAATTTTATTTTACAACTACATAAATCTTAAGGAAATAAAAATATGTGTATTATGTATTATTACACTTTATAAAAAATACAATTTTTACATTTAGATAAACTATAGAAATTTATTATTTTTCTTACTTCTTCTTGGAATTCGAAATTTTTTCTTCTATAATTCGCACAGCGACAGGTATCAGGTCTACATCTAGTAGTTTCTTTAGACCAAACACAATCCTCATAATGTTCACCAAATTTATTTTTATTTATTTTCATATTACTTGTATGCTCCAAATATGATTGAATGTTAACAAGTTCTTGTTTATGTTCGTTGGAAATGATGTTAGAGAAATTTTTTTAGAAATCATACATTTCTTTTAGTAGCATATTGTTAATTACTGAATACTTATTTCTAAATCTCCATATTTTAAGTTGAAATGTCGATAAAATACCCAAGAACTTTCAATAATACCACCAATATTATTTTCCTTTTCAATCAAATCCATCCTAAATGCTTCGATTGCTTCATCTATAGTAAAGTGTTTATATCCTCCATCATTATACATCTGATCATAAGATTTTGTAGTAGTTGTTGTTGTTGTAATTTAATCGTTATTTTTCAATTGAATTCATATTGTTTTTCCTTTAACGCTTGATGGTACTCTAGTATGAAAACATTATTCGATAACCATTTTATACGTTTGAGCATAATATTTTAAATCAATTATGTTTATGTTATTTAATTTATGTGAAAAATCAGGTATTCGAACTCTTTCGATTTCGCCATTACTTAATATACGTTCGTCATTAACTTCACGATATTCATAACAACTTATTTTCAGGTATCGTTTCTCGTATGTACTATCATATGTACAACGAATAGGCACATCAACATTATCATATTTAAGATCAAAATGTTGATAAAATGACTCATTAGAGTCCAGTATACCACCAATATTTGATTCCTTTCCAATTAATTCCTTACGAAATGCCACTATAACGTCATCAACTGTAAACAATTTTTGGGATGATAATGAAGCGGTTTCATTTATTTTCATGGGTGAATCAGTACTTATTGACGAAAAATAATTATATAAAGGTTGATTATTCTGAGTTTCATGATTCAAATCCTCGACCTCATAGTTTTTCTCCTCTTTTTCATCCTCTTCAAAGAACGATGTTGATATAGCAGTAGTAGTTATTGATGTTATATCAATATTATCATTCATTTGATAATCACTATCTCTTGTTTCTAAAACCTTACTTTCTTTTAACATTACAAATGATATATTAATTTTTAAAATATCTTCGTTGGGGAGTGTAAAATTAATTTCTAAACTTTTTGTGTTCTCTTCTATAAGTGGAGTACTGATAATAGGCATTGGTAGTGAAATACTGTATATCACTTTTAATATAATGAGCAAATAAAAAATGATAAATTTCATTTTACGTTTAGTAAGCGATATACTATACACACTGTATAAAGGTTAGAGATGATATGATAAAAACACTTTAATATTGCTTACTTATATACCCTAAAATATTTTTCAATTCAACTTCTTCAATTTCAGAATATTGCTATATTCATACTTAACCTTAATAAATCATAAATTAAATAAAAACAAATCAGTTTTCATTAAAAAACATATATTTGTCTTTATATAATTTTTACAATATTTTTTTTATTTCATTAGTAAGAGGAATATATTCAAACATTCTGTCATGTATAATTATACAATATGCAGATGTTCCGGTTGGTATATTATTAAGCGTTTTCAATTCAATACGAATATCTATTGGTCCAGTTTTAACAGTCTCATTTTGATGTGTTACATCTAAGACAATTATTGGCGCTATTGTTGTAAAGTCTTCTCGTGATAGTAGGAGTTGTGGATCTCACGAATAGTAGCTTTGTTCTAACTTTTGATACATAGCGTATAGTAGTGCAAACTGATTTCGATCAAATTTTAAGTTTAGATCATCATACGGATATACGTCAGAGTTTATATGTACCTTTATATTCGTTAAATCACATTGTTGAAATGTGTTATTATCATTGTTGTGAAACGCTAAAAGCAGGAAGCGCGGTCTTTCATTTTCACTAGCAAGCTTAACATTCCATAATACAGTAGTGGTTTCTGGAAGTGAAGGATAGTAATACATATCCCAACTTCTAAAAGACACATTTAGTGCCCTGCGGTTATTAATTGTTTTTAACATTTCCAATTTGTGAACATCATCAAGTTGAACATGTGGCACTTTCCACATAACATTCAGAATGGTTAACTTAGCTTTTTCAGTTAATACCTTAGATTTAAAAACTTGTTTATCAGCTTTTGCTCTCAACAAGATTAATTCATGTTTCGAATTAACTATTATTTTATTAAAATCTTCAGCAAATCCTAGCAAATTTTTCAATGGTACACAAAAATTGAAATAACCTCTAATAAGTACAAGATTTTTGTCACTATTGATTGGAGCCCATCCAGCATTAATCAAATTATTGCTTTCAGATGTATTTAACGAAACATAGTTTTTAATTTCTGATGCAATTCCTAAATGTCGTGTACGATCAATTTCTATTCCATTTAATTTATATCGAATCTCATCAAAGAGGTGAGATATACAATTGTTCAGTAGTTGTATATTTGCAGAGATTGTTGAGTCTTCTTTTGTTACATAGCCTTCAATATGAAGCATGCTTTCGCTTGGTAAAACATATAAATCCTGGTTTTGTATTGATATTGGGATTTCATCATTGCTTTTGAAAGTTTGTAAGTATGAATTATAGATGTGATACTCTTTTTTAATAATTGAATTATCAAATTATAGTTTGTCTAATATATTAATTAAACTATTCATTTTCATGTTTTAGTTGAAATCCTAAATTTCGTAAAAATTTTCGATTAGTTTTATTCAAAGTGTTTTGTTGATGTTTGTTTGTTTGATATATCAGCTTTTTATTATACAACTTTCGTTTACCAGAAGAAACTCTCCTTGATGTGTCTTGTGTTGCGGATGATGACAGAGTGATTGGTGAATCCTTATACAAACTATTTTTGTTGAATATAATCATTCTTTTATAGGTTTCAAATGTAATCTAATAGATATTTTTTCTCCACGAAAATTTATTAGGTTTCCGTCCTGATCGACAACTCTTAAAACCAGTGTAGATATTTCTCTCGACTTAATAGGTAAATATATTGGATTAGCCGGTCTTTCTGTTATTTTATATCCTGGACTAACGTCAAGTGAAAACTGATGAATAGTATGTGCTGACACATTATTTATATATGATCCATTTACAATATTACATTCAATGATTACTGTATTAATATTTGTTATATCAATTGTTTTATCTAAAAATGTTCCACTTATTGTCGTAATACTCTCTTACTAAAACCAAGCAAAGATCCAATTGATCGTTCTTTATCGAAATAGATAGGATCTATTGTACTTTTTATATATGTTACAAACGTATTAAAGTTTTCTTTAATATAAAGATTACCTTCATTAGTCAAATCATGATATTTATCTTTAATTAAATCATCTATATCAGAAAAATCATACTCCCACAGGAATCTCTATTATATAATCACCAATACGAAATAAATTATTTTCAACATCAACATTTGGTATTGTCTTATAGGTATCAAAGCTTATTAATCCACAAACATAATTCTTATCCAACACAATGGGAGGGAAATAGTTTGCCGCAAGTAATGATGAATGTCCGTTTAACGTTAATGTTAACGACATCTAGACGTTCGATGAATGAATAAATCAGTTTTAAATTAATACTATTTCCTTTATAGTAATATATCGTTAGCCTTAATTAAAGAATTGTGTTTTGATGAAAAGCCTAACCATTTAACATATATCATGCTTCCTTTAAAACTTTTTCAACCAGTTATGTTGGCACAAAAACAAAAGTTTACCGTTTTTGCGAAGAAAATTGCAAGTTGTTTGCTGCGATCACGGTAATATGTAACACGTGTCTCAGGAGCACAATATCCCCACTGTTGCAATCGTGATGCAAGTAATTCAGATTTCGACTTCGGTAAATACAAATCTCGCCACAAATCATTAAGCACTTTTTATTCAGTCATTTGGATGTTTTCCCTACGAACTTGGGCTCCGAAAGTGATGAACAAAGTGAAAGATTTCGCCAGGAAATGGAAGAAATCGAGAGACGTTACAAAGGCTGGTGGGATGAACAAATGATGGCGGACTATTGTTGGTTCCTCATCCGCGAAGATTCATCCGAAAAAAAAACGCAAAAGTTCCAGTTGCTCGTGATTTTAATTATTTTTTTTTTTAATTTTCGCCGAATATGGTATGTGAGCAATGAAAATGAAAATATTGTCGTTCCACAAAATCCTTAATAAAAACTTTATTTTTTATCCGTTTGTTTTCAAATTACGCTTAAAATGTTGCTAACTAAATAATCTATTTGGTAAAGTAATAAAACATTCCAGACTTTTACTATAACGTAAAAAAAAACCAAATAAAAATGAAAAATTTAGAAAAAAACGTAAAAAATAGGCAAATTTTGAAATTTGAGGTGCCATAACTCAGCCATTTCTTATCTTATTGAAATTTAAAGTATATCGACGGAAAAGGATTTCAATTACCTTTTTAACGATATGCGAGTCATCTCGATCGAACTTTGCGATTGGGCTCCACAAGGGTTTGAGGGGGACCATACACCGAAAAACACAAAAGTACCGTTATCTAAAAAACTGTACTTAAGAAAAAAAATTAAAGCGTTTTTCGTGTTCAGGAGGTCCCAATTAACTTATCTAGGTATGTGGCGTTCTTGGTATTTTTTGGCTGTAAACCAGTGTTATTATATTTATCAACGAGTTCTTTATATATATTTATCCATTTATACGATCCTTGATAGCTAAACTCTTTCCATATCATGGTTTTTAATGTTCTATTAATTCGTACTACTATTGATGCTTTCAAAACACTATATCTTGAATAATATTTAATTGAATATATTTCCATTAATCGTTGAAATTGATTATTAAAGAGCTTATCTGTTTGTAAGTTTTTTGGGTGAAGATTACTATTATTAAAAATACTTTTCATAGCATTCGTTACATTTAAGGCAGTTTTGTTTTTACCGCTACATCCCATGCTTTCTTCGAAAATGTATCTATTACAGTTAGCAGATATCGATATCCGTTGTTTTTTGTTTCATAATTCCCGATCTCAACTAGATCCGCTTGTCATAAATCATCAATTCCTTTAACAATAACTCGTCTTCTTTTAAAATTTTTTCTCGCTTGTATATGTAGCTCATCCACTATTTCTCTTTTATCAATATTCATGTTATATATATATATATATATATATATATATATATATTATTCTAATCGTATAAATATATTTAAACTCATTTAGTAAATTATATTAGCTTCTCTAAGTTCTTCAATTATAGATATTATTTCGTTTTTATGATTATTATGACCAGCACCGTCTGATGAAATATGTAAACGTAGTCTGTTAATTAATTCATTTGGATTATCCAAATGTATATAGTTGGGTTAACTATTGACAACCGATTTTAGCAAGAGTCCACTGCCCTTTGTTAATATCGTATTAATTAACGGTTTAATTACATGTTGATATTTATATGAATTTGAACCTTTTATTTGACCTTCAGCTTGAAAATTACGTTTGTATACGTTTGTATACATTTGTAATCATTAAGATTTCTCTATAATTCTCTAAATATTTTTCAGTGTAATGTAAAGGTTTTGAATGAAATAATAATTGAAATAATCCTGGTATACTTCCCAATTGAAAATAGTTGTCAGCATTAAATTTTAGTTCGTTATTTGCATATCGCCAATTTCCTCTTTCGTCCATGTTAAAGCCATAAACTTTATCTATTTGATTATTATTTAGAAGCAATTTAATATTTTTTTCAAGTGCAGATTTAGTATTATTATCATTTACAATAACTTGATTATAGTCTTCAGCATCATCATAATTATCAGAATTTTCATCGAAACTATTATCATCTGATAGTGGTGTAAGCGTTGTATCTGTTTTATCTTCATTGGGTTGATTGTATTCTGCTTGATAATTATCTGATTGATCATCATCATCCTAATTTTTTTCCTCTTTTAACTTACGTTTAGAAGTTTTTTTAGATTTCATCTAATCTTTCAACAAAATTTTTGATTGATAATCAGCCATTTTTTCACTTATCATATTCAAAGGTTTAGTTATGTGTTTAAATGAATCTTCTAATAAATTATTTTTATTTACTTCATTTAATTTAATTTTTTCAAAGTTTTCCTTTAATATTTTTCACAATACTTTTTAACAATTTATTATTCATTTTAATCTGTTATGTATCTGATAACGATCTGTTATGTATCTGGTTTCAACCTGCTTTATGTCTGATCTGTTCTGTATCTGGTTTATATCTGGTTATGACCTAGTTTGTATCTGGTTATGACCTGGTTTGTATCTGGTTTATATATGGTTATGGTCTGGTTTGTATCTGTTTACGATCTGCTTTATATCTAATAACGATCTGCTTTATATATGCACTGCATCTGGTTATAATCTGTTTTGTATCTGTATAAATTCATCAAAACCTTTTCTATATCTTCCTTTATTTTTAGCATCATCCTTGCTTACAACTGCAAATCCATATTTATCTTTCCAACACTCCCCACAAATCTTTGTAAACCCCTTAAACGATATATCACCAATAACATGATCATTATATATATGCCTTAAGTTTGAGGAATTTTTGTATGTGTTTGACACAGATAAAAACAATCAATATGCATACAAAAGTAATCTCTTATAGTATTCTGTTTTTCACAAATGACATCATCGAATATAATTATAGAATGTGGTTTTGCTTCAGCCGAACTTAAAACTTTTTTCATTTTCAGAAAACGTATACAGATATATCTCTTTTATTGGATTAATTAATGTCTTTAGATAAATATACTTTGGTTGATATAATGATTTAGAATAAATGTAAATATTTTTAAAGGTAAGACCATTAGGACTTTCTATTAAACTAATCATCACATTAGTTTTTCCACCATTTGAAGGTCCTACAATTAGTGCTCGTATTGAATTTGGTAACAATGTACTATGTACAATATTTTGTTTATTTTCTTGCGTTTCATCTGCGTTTCTCACAACAATTTGTTTTGCTTGTTTATTTAACCGCATATTGATTGATTGATAACTAAAATTTTAATGATATAAATTAACCCTTATATAAGAAAATTGTATCATTTATAAGTAGTAGTTTAAATCAGACTCAACTATAATAAAAATGGTCATAAATCATGGTAAAAGCTATATACGAGATCAGTATAAGACTGGAAGAGGTTTCTTTAACAATTTAATAAATAAATTATCAGTAGAGCTACATTTACCTGGATATCAGTTTTGCGGTCCTGGTACAAAGCTTGAGAAACGATTGAAAAGAGGAGATAGAGGGATAAATTTATTGGATGCGGCTTGCAAAGAACATGATATTGCATACTCACAATCAAATGATATTAATAAAAGACATCAAGCTGATCAACGAGTAAAATCTAAAGATAGCGATTTAAAAGAACGAGCAAACGCTTGGCTCGTAACGAATCCAATAAAAGCTATGGAAAAATACAGGAAGAAGATAGATGAGGACACCCTAAAAATAAAAATTAAAAAAAAAATTTCTTAAAGAAATTAAAAAGAAGAGAGGAAAACAACCTCTTTAAAAAATTATATAATAAAAAAGTAAAGTGCGCGATATGCTTAGATGTAAACATTGGGCGTAGGATGGTGTATACAAGTTGTATGCACACATTCTGCATGTAATGTTTTCTACAATATAAAAACCCGTTGTGTGCCACATGCAGACAACGGGTTAATTAAGTTCAAGTATCTACAACTAATGGAAGTCGGTTTGGCTTCAAAACATACTTAAACCCCTTCCATTAGTAAAAGCATATTAAACATTTAATTTTTTTACTAAATATGTTTAAAATAAACACCAAATGTAAAATTTTTAAATAAATATTTACTTTTATTAAATAAAAACAATATATTGTGGATTAATAAGCTTTGATACCTATAAGACAATACCAAATGTTGATGTTGAAAATAATTTATTTCATATTGGTGATTATATAATAGAGATTCCTGTGGGAGTATGAGTTTTCTGATATAGTTGATTTAATTAAAGATAAATATCATGATTTGACTAATGAAGGTAATGTTTATATTAATGAAAACTTTAATACGTTTGTAACATATATAAAAAGTACAATAGATCCTATCTATTTCAATAAAGAACGATCAATTGGATCTTTGCTTGGTTTTAGTAAGAGAGTATTACGACAATAAGTGGAACATTTTTCAGATAAAACAATTGATATAACAAATGTTAATACAGTAATCATTGAATGTAATATTGTAAATGGATCATATATAAATAATGTGTTAGCACATACTATTCATCAGTTTTCAGTTGACGTTAGTCCAGGATATAAAATAACAGAAAGACCGGCTAATCCAATATATTTACCTATTAAGTCGAGAGAAATATCTACACTGGTTTTAAGAGTTGTCGATCAGGACGGAAACCTAATAAATTTTCGTGGAGAAAAAATATCTATTAGATTACATTTGAAACCTATAAAAGAATGATTATATTCAACAAAAATAGTTTGTATAAGGATTCACCAATCACTCTGTCATCATCCGCAACACAAGACACATCAAGGAGAGTTTCTTCTGGTAAACGAAAGTTGTATAATAAAAAGCTGATATATCAAACAAACAAACATCAACAAAACACTTTGAGTAAAACTAATCGAAAATTTTTACGAAATTTAGGATTTCAACTAAAACATGAAAATGAATAGTTTAATTAATATATTAGACAAACTATAATTTGATAATTCAATTATTAAAAAAGAGTATCACATCTATAATTCATACTTACAAACTTTCAAAAGCAATGATGAAATCCCAATATCAATACAAAACCAGGATTTATATGTTTTACCAAGCGAAAGCATGCTTCATATTGAAGGCTATGTAACAAAAGAAGACTCAACAATCTCTGCAAATATACAACTACTGAACAATTGTATATCTCACCTCTTTGATGAGATTCGATATAAATTAAATGGAATAGAAATTGATCGTACACGACATTTAGGAATTGCATCAGAAATTAAAAACTATGTTTCGTTAAATACATCTGAAAGCAATAATTTGATTAATGCTGGATGGGCTCCAATCAATAGTGACAAAAATCTTGTACTTATTAGAGGTTATTTCAATTTTTGTGTACCATTGAAAAATTTGCTAGGATTTGCTGAAGATTTTAATAAAATAATAGTTAATTCGAAACATGAATTAATCTTGTTGAGAGCAAAAGCTGATAAACAAGTTTTTAAATCTAAGGTATTAACTGAAAAAGCTAAGTTAACCATTCTGAATGTTATGTGGAAAGTGCCACATGTTCAACTTGATGATGTTCACAAATTGGAAATGTTAAAAACAATTAATAACCGCAGGGCACTAAATGTGTCTTTTAGAAGTTGGGATATGTATTACTATCCTTCACTTCCAGAAACCACTACTGTATTATGGAATGTTAAGCTTGCTAGTGAAAATGAAAGACCGCGCCTCCTGCTTTTAGCGTTTCACAACAATGATAATAACACATTTCAACATTGTGATTTAACGAATATAAAGGTACATATAAACTCTGACGTATATCCGTATGATGATCTAAACTTAAAATTTGATCGAAATCAGTTTGCACTACTATACGCTATGTATCAAAAGTTAGAACAAAGCTACTATTCGTGAGATCCACAACTCCTACTATCACGAGAAGACTTTACAACAATAGCGCCAATAATTGTCTTAGATGTAACACATCAAAATGAGACTGTTAAAACTGGACCAATAGATATTCGTATTGAATTGAAAACGCTTAATAATATACCAACCGGAACATCTGCATATTGTATAATTATACATGACAGAATGTTTGAATATATTCCTCTTACTAATGAAATAAAAAAAATATTGTAAAACTTATATTAAGACAAATATATGTTTTTTTAATGAAAACTGATTTGTTTTTATTTAATTTATGATTTATTAAGGTTAAGTATGAATATAGCAATATTCTGAAATTAAAGAAGTTGAATTGAAAAATATTTTAGGGTATATAAGTAAGCAATATTAAAGTGTTTTTATCATATCATCTCTGACCTTTATACAGTGTGTATAGTATAGTATATATGTATAGTATAGTATAGTATATATGTATAGTATTTTACTAAACGTAAAATGAAATTTATCATTTTTTATTTGCTCATTATATTAAAAGTGATATACAGTATTTCACTACCAATGCCTATTATCAGTACTCCACTTATAGAAGAGAACACAAAAAGTTTAGAAATTAATTTTACACTCCCCAACGAAGATATTTTAAAAATTAATATATCATTTGTAATGTTAAAAGAAAGTAAAGTTTTAGAAACAAGAGATAGTGATTATCAAATGAATGATGATATTGATATAACATCAATAACTACTACTACTACTGCTATATCAACATCGTTCTTTGAAGAGGATGAAAAAGAGGAGAAAAACTATGAGGTCGAGGATTTGAATCATGAAACTCAGAATAATCAACCTTTATATAATTATTTTTCGTCAATAAGTACTGATTCACCCATGAAAATAAATGAAACCGCTTCATTATCATCCCAAGAATTGTTTACAGTTGATGACGTTATAGTGGCATTTCGTAAGGAATTAATTGGAAAGGAATCAAATATTGGTGGTATACTGGACTCTAATGAGTCATTTTATCGACATTTTAATCTTAAATATGATAATGTTGATGTGCCTATTCGTTGTACATATGATAGTACATACGAGAAACGATACCTGAAAATAAGTTGTTATGAATATCGTGAAGTTAATGACGAACGTATATTAAGTAATGGCGAAATCGAAAGAGTTCGAATACCTGATTTTTCACATAAATTAAATAACATAAACATAATTGATTTAAAAAATTATGCTCAAACGTATAAAATGGTTATCGAATAATGTTTTCATACTAGCGTACCATCAAGCGTTAAAGGAAAAACAATATGAATTCAATTGAAAAATAACGATTAAATTACAACAACAACAACAACTACAAAATCTTATGATCATATGTATAATGATGGAGGATATAAACACTTTACTATAGATGAAGCAATCGAAGCATTTAGGATGGATTTGATTGAAAAGGAAAATAATATTGGTGGTATTATTGAAAGTTCTTGGGTATTTTATCGACATTTCAACTTAAAATATGGAGATTTAGAAATAAGTATTCAGTAATTAACAATATGCTACTAAAAGAAATGTATGATTTCTAAAAAAATTTCTCCAACATCATTTCCAACGAACATAAACCAGAACTTGTTAACATTCAATCATATTTGGAGCATACAAGCAATATGAAAATAAATAAAAATAAATTTGGTGAACATTATGAGGATTGTGTTTGGTCTAAAGAAACTACTAGATGTAGACCTGATACCTGTCGCTGTGCGAATTATAGAAGAAAAAATTTCGAATTCCAAGAAGAAGCAAGAAAAATAATAAATTTCTATAGTTTATCTAAATGTAAAAATTGTATTTTTTATAAAGTGTAATAATACATAATACACATATTTTTATTTCCTTAAGATTTATGTAGTTGTAAAATAAAATTTTGAATATATATTGTTGCTAAAATTTAAATGGCTTTGTTTCATTGTCAAGGATAAATACATATTTCAGTGACACTCGTTTATTTCATTGTCAAGGGTAAATACACTCGTGGAAGCATTATAAAAAATTAATATAAATATATTTAATGCCCTTTAAAAAACAATGTGTTCTTATCAGTTAAAAAAAATGTGTTTGAATTTCAACACCTACAGCTAAGGCATAAGTGTTCTTATCAGTCAACGTTTAAAATTTTGTGTAAATTTGTGTTTGGATGTTTTTATAAGAATGTTTGTATGTGTATGAGTATATATACTGAACAATATAATACAAACATACATCTTTATATGTATTCGCCAACCAGCCAACCTCCCAAAATAAAAAAGTAACACAAAAAACCTTATCTTCTATAAAGTGCTCCACTAAAACACAACTCGGTAGCACTGTCAGCATGATCAACCATTTTTCAAACAAAAAACACAATTTGTTAATACTCTCAGCTTGAGCACCCGTTTTGTATGGAAAACTGTATACAGAAACCCCACAAACATACTACTCTTCCTAAACATTTGTTTTACCAAATGATCCAGACGAAAGCTAAGATTAGAATGACGAATACATAAGAATTCAAGAAATTATGTGCATGCCGTTATGATGTCTCTACCGGATATTGTAGATATTTGATAATCACTACTCGATATTAACAGGGTGAAACATCACTCTCCTCACTGCTAAAAGGTCATCTAAACATTACTGAAGGTTTAGTTCTTCTTCCTCTGGTTGTTGTTTTGGAATCTGCTTGTGGTGTTCTGATGGACTGTGTTCAAAAGTTGAATTAAGAACATGTATGGAATCTTCTGCAGTATCAGAAGTTTGGTTGAAATCATATGATGTCAGTACAGATGTGTTTGTTACTACATTTGGACAGATTAATTTAGATGATGGTAAAAAACAAGGTTTAAGACGGTCGATGCTGATGTTTGTTTCGTAAAGTATTTAAGAGAGCGTTTTAAGACTTGATACGGGCCGTCCTATGAATGTGTAAGTGATGGACCAATTGAGAAACACATATTGAGGCCTTTTGCAATAAACGTTGATTTTGTAGAATGGCGTGCGGTCTGCGTTGGATTTAAACTTAACATCGAGCTCCAAAATTTTTTTTACGAAATCTTGAAGAAAAAATCTCCTGGAACTTTTAAGGTTGTGCCATAAACAAGTTCTGCGGGAGATCCTTGTATATCAGGTTTGTACACAACTCGAAGGCCAAAAAGAATTGTAGTATAGAATTGTATGTATAGAAGCTCGGGAGGGGTTTTAAGCAATTAAATTCAGTGTTTGTTTGACAAAAGTTCAAAGCGGAAAGAATTGAATATAATGTGCATAATAATATAATGTACAGTAGAAAAGGAAATGTGAAGATATGACATTACAGTTGTTAGAGAGAGGATCAAAAAAAGAAAGAAAGATAACAAAGTGATGTCAATCAAACAAGGTTACTTTTTCAACTCTCACTCATTGTTTAATTTTAACATCCCCAATATTTTAACATTATTATCAAAATTTTGTACTGTCAAAGGCTTTCTAAAAATATCTGCGTACTACATATCAGTGTTTAAAAAAATTATATGTATAGTTTTGTTCTTCTTGAGTTCTCTTATGCATTTTTGTCGAATGTCAATATTCTTTGTGCTGTGGTGTAGCTCTGGGTTGCCGATGAGTCTTATAGCATCTTGATTATCTACATTCAAAATGGTTGATGAAGTTTGAGGATGGCCAATATCAGTTAGTAATTGCCTGATCCATATTGCCTCCTTTGCATCCTCGCACGCCGCCATGCACTCAGCTTCGGTTGTGGATTTTGCAACAGTTTTTTGACTTCTCCATGTAATAGCGCTGTTGTTAGCGTTTGTTGTTGTGGTTGACCTTCTTGTATCAATGTCTCGAGCAAAGTTGGCGTCGGTATAGCCCACTAAATTAAGGGAAAATTCCTTCTTATATTCTATACAATAGTCAGACGTAGCATTGAGATACCGGAAAATGCGTTTTAAGGCCACAACATGGCAGCTATTGGGATTTTCAGTGAATTTACTCACTTCTACTACGTAAGAAGTGTCGGGTCTTGATACAATGGCAGCAAACATTAACGAACCAACGCGTTGCAACGGCTTGTCGGTATGGAAATGGTACATCACTTTCTACACTCGATTTAGATAAATAGGTGTTTTAATTGGGCTTGCGTTTTCCATATTGAATTTCTTGATAATTTTCGTTGTGTACATATGTTGGTTTATTTTAATAATTTTGTTTAATCTGTTACGATAAATTTCTAAACTAGCGTAATAGTTATGTTCACCGCGAGTAATTTCAAAATTTTCTGAAATTACGCTGACTTACTGCGTGATACTATAAGACCATCTTCAACACAACGAATTTCAAATTCCAATTACAGGAAGCTCGTTTCAGACCATACAGCCTCTTTTTGAATCTAACAACATAATATCTTTTATCAACGTTTTTTATGCCTTTTGGGAGCTCCATATACAACTCCTCGTCAAGCTCTCCGTACAAAAAGGCTGTTCTCACATTAAACTGCATAATTCCCAAGTCTTCTGCAGCAGCCAAAGACCAAACGGCTCTGACTGAATCATACATTACCACTGGGAAGTAAGTTTCTTTAAAGTATATGCCTGCTTCTTGGGAATATCCTTTAGCAACTAGTCGTGCTTTGAAAAAGGCTTCATTGCATCCAAAAATATTTTTGTTTTTGGTTTCTCCGCAATTACATAAGTTTTGTTTTCTCAAGAGAGTTTATTTCGTTGTTAATGGCCGATATCCATTGTTCAGCATTTTTGGATTTCACGGCATCTTCGTATGAATCAGGTTCGATAGTTGCTACACTGCTCGAAACCAAGTCTCTGAGGTGGAACAATTTCTTTTCGTAAGTCATATCTTTTACATTCCCTTTATTCAGGTGTTGAATCGGTAAACCTTTTTGAAATTTCTTTATCACTTGCTTCTGCTGTTGTTGATATTGGTGTACTGGATGCTTGGTGCTTAAATGAGGTAATACTACAATCGTTATTTTCATTTTTAGCATTTGTTTTATTTATTTCTCCTTCATATTCATCAGAGAATGCTCTAACGTTTACTGGCTTCTCATTAAATGAAACATCACAGCTTATTATTACCTTCTTCCGTTCTTGATCGTACAGCCGGAAATTCTTTGCTGTGGGTTCATACCGAACTAAAACCATATTTTTCGCTTTCGCATTCCATTTGTTTCGGTTGATAAACCATACACTCAGTGCCAAAAACTTTGACATGACCTAAATCCGGTTTCTTCGAAAACCAGTTTTCATATGGAGTCCTAAATAGATTTGTAGATGATGTCAATCTGTTTAAAATATATACTGCAGTTCTCACTGCCTCTGGCCACAAAAATTTACCCAGCCCACTTGCCAACAACATTGTTTGTGCAGATTCTTGCACAGTTCTGTTGTCACGTTCAATAAACCCATTTTGTTCGGAAGTGTAGGGTGATATTTTTTCCAACATAACTCCATGAGATGACAGAAAAACTAGGACATTTATGAATTCGGTACCGTTGTCACATCTGATGTTTTTCACTCGTTCGCCAGTCAAGTTGCACACCAGAGAAATAAAACATTTAAGTTTTTCATTCACTTCAGATTTATTTGTTAAGAAATAAACATACCTGAAGTTTGAGCTTTCATCCTTAAGCAACATGAAATAATGAACTCCACCGATTCCACCATATGTATATATTCACATTTCGCAGCATTACGTTTAATTACAGTTCTATGATATGAACGATGCCTTTTTCCTCGTTTACAATCTTCACAAAAATATAAATTTTTATTAGACAACTTAATTCCATCAGCAATATTATTGTCACCCATATTTTTTATAGTTGCTGTGATTATATGTCCCAGACGACAATGCCATTGATGAAGAGAAAACTGTTTTGCCGAATTTGCCGCTTCATCATTTTGCTTGATATTAAAGAGCATACGGAATCGATTTCTTAAATTTCTCACACCAGCTGCTAAAATGTTTTCTTTTTGTCTCTTAAATAACAGGAGTTTGTTTCAGTTATCATTGTAAAGACCTTTGATGTAGCTGAACCGGTAGAAAATAAATTTTGTTTTAACTGTGGAACGTATTGTACATTAGTGAGAACTCGTGGGTGCCATTTGTTGTTCACCAACGCAGTAAAGCGAATTTTACCAACACCAGCTATTCTTAATTTTTCATTGTTTGGAATCATATGTAAATCTGTAAACCACTCTCTGTGTGACGTCATATGCTCAGTCGCACCTCAGTCTGCAATTCGCACATCTGTATAAGTAGCTGCAATAACATCATTTGTTGTTGCTATAAAAGCAATTTCATCCACGTTCTTCTCTCTTTGCCTGTTATTTTCCGATTTAAGCTGTCTTTTCTTCGCTCTACATTCTGAGGGTTTCTTTGTTTCGGCAAGAGATTTTTTATACTTATCTGTTTTTGCATTAAACGCTGCTTCGCTAACCTCAGTTTCGATATTCTTTCTTCTTCCAATTGTAATTTTCCCATTATATTTTCAAGAGTTCGGCCTTCTTTGATGTTATACCAAATTGTTTTAAAATTTTGATATTTTGGTGGTAGGCTACTTATTATTCGAACCATTTTAATGATGTCCGACAGTTTTTCACCTTGCGCTTCAATTTCTGCTGCCACTGAAGACACTTTTGATACGTATGCCGCAACAGATTTATCCTCCTGCATCTTGAGAGAAAAATACTCTTCATAGAAACACATAACCTTAACCTCGCTTTGTTTGTTGAGTACATTTTGTAATTTAGAGTACACTTCATGGGACGTTGTACATGACAATATATCATTTGCCTGATCTTTCTCAATAAATGAAATTAAAATTCCCATGGCTCTGCCATCTTTCTTCACCCACAAATCCTTTGCATCTTGAGAGGCAGTAATATCGAAGTTCACTTTTCCATTTACTAGAGCAAGCAAACCTTGACCTTTCAACACCGTATGAATGTTATACTTCCATAGCCGGTAATTGCTGTTGTTTAGCCGATGAAATATGTCTATATATTCGTCAGTCATCATTAACACTCCAAACTATAAACTTTATTTAAACAAACTACTTTTGAAAAAAAAACTTTATACTTTTTTTTATATACAGAAAACCCTTTGCGCCCATAATCTAATAATAATAGAAACTAGGGAGAGGTTTTAAGCAATTAAATTCAGTGTTTATTTGACAAAAGTTCAAAGCAGAAGGAATTGAATATAATATGTATAATAATATAATGTGTAGCAATAAGGGAAAAATGAAGACATGACATTAAAGTTCTCAGAGAGAGGATCAAAGAAAGAAAGATAACAAAGTGATGTTAATCAAAGAATGATGCTTTTTCAACAAAAATGATAGACCCATTTAGATGAATAGTGCCATAATATGGCTGACCTTAGCATTCTGTGCCACCTTTCTATCAAACCATTCGCTTGTTGATGATATGACGTTGTCCACAAGTGAGATGCACCAATTGTTTGCATCAGCTCAGCAAAAACAAAGGTCTCAAATTGTCTACCTCTATCAGACATGATTCGCCTCGGAACTATAAATCTTGATATCCAATGAGTTACTAAAGATTTTGTTGTCATCTCAGCAGACATGTCGGGTATCGAGATCGACTCCGGCCATCGTGTAAATCTGTCGATGATAGTCAAAGAAGGGAAACTTTCCCACGATATCGCTATTAATGTGCGAAAACCGTTCTTGTGGTAGCTCGTACATCACGGGTGTTGATTGAGTATGAAGCTGCGTTTTGGATCGCTGAAAAGGCAAGCAAGTTATAACAAAATTAGAGACATCTTTTTTCAAACCTGAGCAACAAAATTTTGATTTCACTAGCAAAGTTGTTGCATGTACTACAGGATGAGCTAGGTTGTGTAACGAATTTGAAATCTTTAAACGAAAATTTTTGGGGACGTAAGGTCAAACATGTGAAGTTGAGGTATCGCACACAATTTGTTCATTACATTCTAATATATGCATGTGCTTTAATATTAGTGAATTAGTTAAAATACCTTGCTTATTGAGAAGGCCTTGCAGTTCTTCATAATTTGTATATGCTGTCCGGTTTTCTCAAACTGCGTGATGATGCTTTATAAATTTTTTGCTCAAAGGCAAAAATTAATGAACAATGATCTGTAACTATGTAGCATGATCGACCTTATTTGGCATAATGTAAAGAAGTATTCTACGTACGTAGAATAGTTCTGCTGCGTTGACGACAGCTTTTTGAATAAAATGCTAACAGTCGCATGACATGAGAAATTTTTTGATAAGACTGCACCTACTGCAGTGTCGGATGCGTCAACATAAATGCATAATTCGGTGGCAAATATGGGATGAGTTAATAAATTAATAATTAAAATTTATTATAAATAATATAAAATTAAATAGACAATTTAAATTGGTATAAAATAAATAAAATTATTTAAATTTTACTTAAATAATTATAAATTGGTACAGACAATTCGGGTTTACATTGTTCAAACGCTGCTTCGATATTTGATGTCCAAACTAATGGGGTTGTGCCGTTCTTATTATTGCCTCTAACTATTTGTTGTAAAACTGCTTGGTATCGAATGCGCATTCATCATTCCGATGAATCTTTTTGATTCTTGCGCATTAACAGATTTTCTGTATTCCTTGATTTCGACGACTTTTTCGGGCGATAGTCCAATGCCTTCGGGGGTGACAATGTGTCCAAGGAAAACTATTTCTAATTTGCCAAACTCACATTTGTTGAAGTTTATGGAAAAATATTTGCACAAAGTCGTTAAAATACTACACAAAGGCCTTGGGGGTGTTGGTTTAAGGTGGCGGAAGTAACAGATATGTCATCAATATACGGGAGTACAAAAACGAGGTCTCTGCAGCGTTTCATAGGACGAACGTGATATAGTTGAACTCAAATAATTCAAAGTGGTTGCTTATTGCAGTTTTTGGTATGTCGCCAGGGTATATTAGAATTTGGTGGCATGCTTTCTGTAGATCTAATTTTGAAAAACACTTCTTACCTTATGGTAGAAGATATCATTAGGTAAACTTTGCGCATGTAGTGCGCGTTAGTCGCCACAGGGTCTCAACGTACCATCACTTTTCATAACCAGATACAAAGGGCTGCTTCAAAAGGTGATATATTCCAACCACAGAGAGAAAATCAAATTCCTTCTTGGCAGCTTCTCTGGTAGTAATCGTCGAGGACAGCAAAATGTAGGTTGACCAGTCGTTTAATTTCGATGAAAAATTGACGATGTCGTTTTCGAGTCGCAAGGCGCAAGGCGCAAGTACCGTGATGTCATTGAATTTGTGCAAAAGATGTGCGATCGGGTTATCTGAGCTGAACTTTTTGTTTGCGGCAACCTCTATTGTCGATTAGTGTATTACTCACTTATGACAGTACGAAGTTCACTATCTTCATTCGCAGGCTCTCTAATATTTTCGTCCATAGACCCTTGAGTGCTACTTCACCTACAGAAGTGCCTGCTTTTGTCAAACAATTCTGAGGGCTTTTTGTGACCAAGGGGCATCTCAGATAAAAGTCTGTTAAGATGTCGATGTTCGCTATCAGAAAAGTGGTCAATAATGCGACCCTTGACGTATTCAAACCGGTCAGATGATGGTTAAGATGAGGTTATGTCCATTAATTGCGCTATTGTCTAAGGGTCAATACTGCAAGAACGGTTGCGGTTTTTGTTTGTCGGAGGTTATGCCTGATGCATCAAACCAAAACTCCATAAAAATAAACCAGGCTTCGATGTCCGAAATGCAGATTTCTGGAAATGGTAATCGAGCGTACATGGCTGACACAGTATCGTTGGATCTTCGCCGTGATGAGTCTTGATCGTCGTCTTCAATTGGAACAGTTGATGTCATTGATAAATTTTTGCTATCGGTTGCCATTGTTCAGTTTGCAGGGTCACCAATATGGTATTGGTAAAAATTAATAAAGTCGATTGTTGTTGGTTTCTTATATTCAATTTGTGGGCGTGTTCGAATTAAAAGACGAAATTATTTAATAATAATTCATTTATTTAATAATATTCTTTTTCTCAAAACCAAAAGCGTGATATTAACTCATCAGGAGAAAAAGGAACAACTTAAAATCTACATAGTAGTAAAAAATAGTAATAGAAATTCATATATATTATTAGTTGTACGAAAAAGGCATTTAATATAAGGTATCACCACAATACCCTCCTCCTAGTTAACGGGTTAACGGTATTTAAGAGGAATTTTAACATGGCGTCCAGAAGAAGTGGTGCGGGTGGTGGTTCCCGAGAGGGAGCGTGGCTTTTGCACTGAAGTGTTATCATCTAAGGTGTTGTTATTCGCTAATGCTGGCGGATCAAGTTGTAGTCTAACATCTTCTGGTGGGTGATCGTTGGTTTCAGATCTGTTGTCGTCTTGTGGAGTTTCGGTGGATGCATTTTCATCATAAATATAGGCAGATTTCAGACGATCTATAGAAATCTTCGCGTTTCTCTGGTGCATTTTCACAACAAAATACTTATCGTGTTTACTCAAAACTTCAAAAGGGCCTTCGTAGTTTGGTTCCAGAGGTGTTTTAACGTGGTCGATTCGGACGAAAACATATTTGCACTCGGCTAGCGCAGGCTGAACAAAACTTGACTTAACACCGTGACGAACTGTCTTTGTAGTTGGCAAGTCCGATATCAGTCTACGTAGTGATTGCACAAATTCGGTTTCTGAAGTGTTCCCAGTAGTAGGGAACTGTATGTGCTATGACCATTAAAAATATTAAATTTCAGCAACTAAATTTGAAATTTTTCAATTTTATTTGCCAAAATTCTCAAATTTCACAAAATTCTCAAATTTCATTTTGTGTGTGTTCGTGTGTATATTTTTTCCCACGGTTTAATAGGGGCGTTCACATTGTTGTTTTTTTAATATAATGTTGGTGTAGGCGTGGGAATTTGTGTCTGTCCATATGTGACCTTGAGAATACATGTCCGTCGGTATGTGAGCGTGGGAATTTGTGTCTGTCCATATGTGACCTTGAGAATACATGTCCGTCGGTATGTGAGCGTGGGAATTTGTGTCTGTCCATATGTGACCTTGAGAATACATGTCCGTCGGTATGTGAGCGTGGGAATTTGTGTCTGTCCATATGTGACCTAGAGAATACATGTCCGTCCATATGTGACCTTGAATATACATGTCCGTCTGTATGTGAGCGTGGAAATTTCTGTCTGTCCATTTATACTGTGTACGCCTGGTGAATAAAAAAATTTAGAAGCACTTTTAGGAATTACACTATTTAAAAAGTGTAGTAATTATATATGGATACCCTTAATGTTTGTGGTTCGTTCCTTCTTGCTGGAGTGAGATTTTTTCTTTTATTTTTTTGCTTATTAAAATTTGGTGTGTTTACTTAAGATTTGTCGTCCAGCAATTCAGTGTTTTTTTTTTTACTTTTTTGCTTGCAATGCTTGAGTCTGGAGGAATAATTTGATTATTCTGATCTTGAAGACGTTGTGAAAAAAAAAATTACTATTGCATAAATATTTAAACTGATGTTTTGTTTATTTTATACATGACGATCATCGATGGATTTTATTTGGGGATCTGGATGGTGGTGCGATTTCTTTGTAGAATATGAATATTTATGCTATGTCTGGCTGTCAGACAGTCTGTGTGTGTGACGATTTGTGAGTCTGTATGACAGTCCGCTTTTTTGCTTTCCTGATCAGTATAAAATGTGATAAGATGTACATATTCATGCGTACATAAATATCTACAAATTTATTTCATTTACGCATATACATACAAACAAATAATAAGCGTTTATTCTTTGTGCCCAAATATTCCCTTGACCATTTGAATGAATGAATGAACCATTGTTTAAACATATGCATTGTTTTAAATTTATTAATATGTAATATTTATCAAATTATGTATATATTTTTATTTATACCTCAATTTAAATTTGCCTCTACTACATCCGCTGCCTCTAACAACAATTGATCGTCTCCATACATCGCAAGAAAAAGAGGTATATCTATTTTTGGTAGTATTTCAACACTCAATATTTCTATTTGAGGTTTGATTGCTACCTCTCTTCGATGGTCTCTTGTGGTTGGCTGCGAAGACACCGCTAAAAAGTGATCCTCATCGCCTGTTAGCATATCATCGTATTCTGCATTCGAAGGATTTGATATCTCAGGTGCAGATGTTGGCTGCGAAGACACCGCTAAAAAGTGAACCTCATCGCCTGTTAGCATATCATCGTATTCTGCATTCGAAGGATTTGATATCTCAGGTGCAGATGTTGGCTGCGATGACAGCTCTAACAAAAGTTCCTCATCTCCTTCAAGATGTTTCTCGAACTCTTCCTGTCTGGCTTTTCTTAAATATTCCTTTAAATGGTGACGCTGAAGTCTCCGATATAATGGTGTGTACCAAAACGGCTTCATTGTACAAATAAAAGCTCAACTTCAAAATTTGATAATTTTGCTTTGAAAACTTGTGAAGCTACAAAAATTTTGTAGTTTATCAGATACCACAATGTTTTGTCCACGTAGCAGTTTCTTTTGCTACAAAATTTTTTGACGTATCTGCATGCATAAGCATGCCTCCGTATCCTGTGTATATCACATATCATAATGTTTGTTTACATAAATTTTTTCCACTTAGCAGTTTCATTCCCGTAAACATTTTGTATCGTAGAGGCATGCATAAGCATGTCCCTGTACTCTGTATATATCAAATTCCGTTCAAAACTTTGTAACGTATCTGCATGCACAAGCATGTCTCTGTACTCCGTAGATATCACTTATCAAAATTTTTGTTTACATAAATATTGTCTACGTAGCAGTTTCATTCCCTTAAACAGTTTGTATTGTAGAGGCATGCATAAGCATGCCTCGGCATTCTGTGTATATCAGATACCACAATGTTTTGTCCACGTAGCAGTTTCTTTTGCTACAAGATTTTGGAACGTCTCTACATGCATAAGCATGCCTCCATATTCTGTGTATATCACATATCATAATGCTTGTTTATGTAAATATTGTCTACGTAGGAGTTTCATTCTCCTAAATATTTTCTAACGTATTTGCATGCATAAGCATGCCTCGGCATTCTGTGTATATCAGATACCACAATGTTTTGTCCACGTAGTAGTTTCTTTTCTAATTTTTTAATCTTAACCGTTTCTATCAGCAGATACGCTACTTTTGCAAAGTAACGCAAAGCTACTTTGTTGGAATGAAGCGTACTATACCAAAACAAAATTTTCACGAATTTATATTAATCTAAATTTTTTAGGATAGAATTCAGTACATTTTTGTATCTAAAACTAACAAGTCGTGACTATTAAAAAATTCCTTGTGTGTTAATAATAAATCTAAGACAGAAAATAAATACGTATTCTCAAAAAACATATTATTTGTATATCAAAAAATAAGAGTGTGTCATATAATTTAAGCAAAGACAGAATTTAAATATATATATATATATATATATATATATATATAAAAATCCTTGTAATATTACTTGTTATTCAAGCAATCAATATATTTTTTAATAAAAAAGTACACTATAAACAAAATAATTTTTATAAGTGTAAATCAAAATATAGAAAAAAAAATTAGTTCACCAATTTTCAAGTGCAATATCTGTAATAAGGTATATAAATACCAAAAATCTTATGTAGAACATTGCAAAGGTCATGTTCAACCACAACAAGTGCAACAGTCGATACAACCCCCAACATCTGCGTGCAACCCCATAGCAACATATCAACAAATCCCACAGTCCATACAACCCTCAACATATGCATACAACTCAATGGTCCACAACAATTTGCTATATCAGTATCCTGCGCAGTATCAGTATCCAGTGCAGTATCAGTATCCACTGCAGGTACCAGCGTATCCTTTATATCTGTATCCAGTGTCAACCAACCAATTCACAGCACCTATGGAGATTCCATATCCCATTGAATATAGCGTACCTATACAGTTGCAGCAAAATAATATGCCTAATTATTACCCAAGCTATTTGCCCGTAGATAATCCTTCTCAAGACATGGATATAAGTCAAGTTATTCCACATGATCAGGCAAATACACAAAATAATGAAGTAGAAATGGATATCTCAAATTCTGCAGATGATCTACTGTCTCAAGCTCCAAATGAATGCAAATATTATATAATAAATAGTGCTTTTAAAAATAATATTACAACATTTGGAGTTCCAGTAAATAAAGATTGTATTCTATTTGAAGATGTTATTGTGGATAATAAACATATCATCAAAGAAAGACTTGAAAATAGTCTTGCCGTACACAACATTATTAAATTTAATATTACTCTTATTGAAGAGTATATTAAAGTTATAAGCGATGATATGGAATTGTGTACTATTTCTCACCGAGCAAAGATGGATCTTCTGTGCATTGGAGATGATGTTGAGGAAATTATGGCAAAGCAATTTCAAGAAATCCACAACAAAATGTCTGAATTTCAAGAACGGGATTCAGGATGGACTTTAATTAGAATTGTTCGCCTCGAAATCGCTATAAATAAGTCGTCTTTGGTGACAGGATCGAACTGGATAAGTACGCCGGAGAAATTAAAAAGTAAAAAGGCATGTATAAATTTTGAAAATAATGACATTTATTGTTTTAATAAACAGTGCAATAATATCTGCACTGGATACATCTGATATTAAAAGACCACAACGTTGCTGCTCATACAACATTGCAGACATCAGCGCTGATATCATATGTTTGCAAAACGGAATTGAGATTGATTTCAAAAATTTAAAGTTTCCGTTGGCGTTAAAGAGTATCAGGATATTTGAAGAAAGCAATCCAAATATTAGCGTCAATGTGTTCGGATACAATGATGAAAGCAATGAGATTGTTGGACCATTCTATAACACCAAGAATGAAAAAGCTAAACATATTAATTTGTTATTATTAGAAAATGCTGAAGGATATCAGCATTATATTCTTATAACAAATATATCAAAGTAAGTAAAGAAATATACATTTATTTACGTAAATATATTAATATATATTCTTATAACTTTTTTCTTTCTACAGACTTTTAAAATCTCAGACTATCAAGCACTGCAAAAAACTTGTCTTCTGTAACAGCTGCCTCCAATACACCCACAATGAGAGGACGTTAGAGCGACATAAAGAAGAATGTGGGAAAATTGTTGCGGAGCTGCCGTCTGAGGAAAATGCGGTGTTGCAGTTTAAAGACCACCAACGACAAATGGATGTACCATTTGTTGTGTATGTAGACTTTGAATGCATACTGGAGGAGGTTAATATTAGAGTAAGTGACAAAAGTAGGTATCGCAAAAAGCACATTCCTTGTGCTTTAGCACATTCCTTGTGCTTTTAGTTATTATATTAAATGTAAGCATAATGATAGTTTTGATAAGTTTAAATTATATACGGGGAGGGATATAGCAGAAAAGTTTGTAGAAAATTTGATTGAAGATTGTGAAGATATTTATAATGAATATCTAGTAAATAAAAGGGAAATGGATGCTTAACTCCTTTCGAAAATTTTAATTTTCGAAATGCGATAAATTGTCACATTTGTCATAAATATCTAGGCAATGATAGAGTGCGAGATCACTGCCACATAAGTGGTAAATTTAGAGGAGCAGCTCATAATAGATGCAATTTAAAATTTCAAATTCAGAAATTTATACCAATCTATTTCCACAATTATTCATCTTATGACGCGCATCTTTTTGTTAAAGAGTTGGGTAAAAAATCTGACAATATAAGTCCTTCCGCTCAACAAAGAATTATACATATCACTATCTAGATTTTCAAAAATGACCGACAACTACAACCCTGAACTTAGATTTTTAGACACAATTCGCTTTATGCCTGAAAGCTTAGAATCTTTAGCTAATAATCTTTCAGAACAAGACTTTCACATCATTAAAAGACAATTTAAAACAAAAAAAGAGTTTGATCTTGTGAGAAGAAAAGGTGTCTTTCCCTATGATTTTCTTAATTCTTTTGAAAAATTGAATGTTGGTGAACTTCCAGCAAAGGAAAATTTCTTCAACCATCTCAATAATAAGGAGTGCTCGATTGAAGACTATGAGCATGCAAAAGAAGTTTGGAATGCTTTCGGCTGCAAAACCTTGCAAGATTACATGGAAGTATATTTAAAAACGGATGTGCTCCCACTTGCAGATATATTTGAAAGTTTTAGAAAGGTTTGCAAGAACATCTACCACTTAGATCCATGTCAATATTACACTGCACCAGGACTATCGTGGGATGCTATTCTAAAGTACACAAATATAGAACTAGAGCTTTTGACGGACATAGATATGTACAATTTCTTCAAGAAAGGAATACGTGGTGGACTTGTACAATGCAGTAACCGATATTCAAAGGCTAACAACAAATATTTACCTGATTTCGATAGAGAAAAGCCCTCAGAATTTATTGTGTATTTAGACGCAAATAACCTCTACGGTTGGGCTATGTCTGAGTATTTACCTTATGGTGGATTCAGATGGCTGTCAGCTGAAGAGCTAAATCTGGATCCTAAAACCATAGATGATAATTCAAGTGATGGATATGTCTATGAAGTTACTTTAGACCGTCCTTCTCATTTGCATGACTCTCACAATGACCTACCTTTCTGTCCAGAAAATAAGAAAATTTTGCAAACAACGCACATTAAATTAGTTGCAGATTTTTCAACAAAACAAACATATGTCATACATTATAGAGTTCTTAAACAATGTTTACAGTATGGTCTAGTTCTAAAGAAAGTGCATCGAATTCTCACCTATAAGCAATCAACCTGGTTGAAAAGTTATATAGACTTGAATACCAAACATAGGGCTACTGCAAAAAATACTTTTGAAAAAAATTTTTTCAAATTGTTAAATAATGCAGTATACGGTAAAACTATGGAGAATGTGGAAAAGAGAAAAGATGTACGAATAGTTACGAACAGGAAAAGGACAAATTGTAATCATTTAGGAGCTCAAGATTGGATATCTAAACCTAATTTTCATAGTTTGTCAATATTTTCTGAGAATATGGTAGCGATTGAAATGAATAGAGAGAAAACCTATCACAATAAGCCTATATATTTAGGATTTCGTGTATTAGAGCTTTCCAAATGGAAAATGTATGATTTCCATTATGGGTATATGCAACCCAAATTCAAGTCAAACTGTTCACTGAATTATATGGATACTGACTCTTTCATTTACACAGTAAAAACAGAAGACTTTTACGCTGACATAAAAACTGACGTCGACCATAAGTTTGATACATCAGATTACCTAAAAGACAATGTATATGGATTTCCTCTGGTAAACAAAAAGGTATTGTGTATGATGAAGGATGAGAATTGTGGAAAGGTAATGAAGGAATTTGTAGGATTGCGGTCAAAAATGTACTCTTTTAGTGTGCAATATCAAAGTGATATTAAAAAATCGAAAGGAGTAAAGAAGTGCATTCTTAATAATTTTAGTATAGCTTCATATAGAAATTGCTTATTCAATAAGTCGACTGTGTATGATGATATGCTAGCATTTAAATCAAAAATTCATCAAATTTATACAAATGAAATAAATAAAGTAGTATGAAATTATGCAGACGATAAAAGAAAAATAAGAAGTGATAATATGAGTACATATGCATGGTATCATTTTCGAATCGAGGAAACTAATCCTGATTATGAACTTGATATGCTACTGTGGGAAATTTCAAGACTAGAAGAGGAAGAAGCAATGTTATAACTGTATCCCTATTTTTAAGTAATAATTTTTATATTTATTTAAGTAGTTAAATCTATTAATGAGTAAAAAAATTGTTGTATTGTTAAGAGAAATAAACAAAAAAATTGTACAAATATATTTAAAATGAAAAAACATTCAGAATTTGTTTTATTTTGTTTGGTGATTTATTATTTAGTTTCATCGAAATATTGCATAATATGAATTAATTAAATTATTTATCATCATTTTTCTTAAGTAAAATACGGAGCACCGGCAGGTATCTGGCCCCTCCTCACAATCTGGATGGCTCCATGGACAAGACTTAAAGTGACCATCGTCCTTGTCCTCATCTTCCATTATACCAAAATCATCATTTTCATTCAACATATCGAGGAACGTTTTACCATTTCCATGTGTTCGTATATTCCACATCTCTCAAAATCAACTAAGAATTGTGCGAGCGTGTTTCTAATGTCACTCATGATTTTATGAAATATTTTATACTATTACTAAAATTTACTTCCGATCTTTTTGACTGTTAGTTCTCTACTAATAATTGTTTTCAACGAACCAGTACTAAGGTGTATACTATGAAATTAAAAAAAAAAAAAAAACCATGTCAGCGTTTTTAGTCCAGAAAATAATTTAAAATTCGACTCAAAAAAAATGAATACGTATATATGACATCTCTCTATCCTTTTTCAACTACTTAGTTTTAAATACTTATATATATTTAATTTTTCCTCACTTCGTCTTTTGTCAAAAATAAAACAAAAAAATCATTGTATAATGATTTTCTGTTAAGCTTCTTACAGTCTAGAAAGCTAAAATCGAGATTAGTTTGCAATAAAAGTTCAAAGCTATAAGTTGTGAGAAATTTCTACCGCAATGGATCTAGTGGAAAGATTTAATTCGTACAATACAAAATCCTTAATCCATATAAAGGATCTAGATGAATTATCCAAACACACTATCATACGTGCAAAGCGAGTAACAACAAAGTATGGGGAAACAGTTCAACTTGAGCTGGAAAACCACATAATGTTTCTCCCCAACCGATACTATGCATTGACCAATGTAGAATTAGAAGATCTTTCGAATAATAAATATCGACTACAAAGAAAAGGAGAGCGAAACTTGATCTTAGAAAGCGAGATGAATGAGTTTTTAACACCAAACTCCCAGTACCCCGTTTGGCAGTAAAAAATATGTTATGTTTATATATTTTGTAATTAACAAGAAAAAAAAAAATAATAATAATAAAAAAGAAAATGTTTTTAAATATGTATATAAATATATATGATTGTGTTTTATTTAATATCTTTGGTTATATCATAAAGAAATTTCAAACATAAGTGACCACAATTATATGTATTAAAGTTTTGATATTGATTGTAGTTGTATTGAATATTTCTACCTAAATATTTGATTAATTCTAGAGGAGGTTGTAAATTTCCAAAGCTGTCGAAATATTGTTTTTCATTCTTGTTTCTATAGTATGCTACCCAATGAGTACCTGGGCCTGTTGATAAATCCAAATTGATTATTCCACACTCTACAGTCTTTGGTCGTTTTTGGAGTGAATCCAACATATAAACTCCTCTAAAGTGTGGAATATCTTTTGAAAATTTTCTTAGATCAAATTCTGATAATGGTCTGTTGGGTAGCATTTCTAATAGTTTTTTGAATGATCTTTACAAACAAGTCCATAACCGTTTTTATATGGTTTAAGGTACAGTCCTTCTCCCACAGCAATAGACTCCATTGCCTTATTCTGTCTGGTGGCTTCCTCAAGTTGTTTTTTTGCATTCTTTGTTGCATTTACAGCTTTAGCTATAGCGGCACCTCCAGTTGCTAAACTACCAAGTTCACCTAGAGCAGTTAGAATCGGTATTATGGGCAAAAAACCACAAATTTTTGGGACATTTATAATGCGTGGTATTACAACACGAGCTTTTTTCCCCTTAAGAGATTTACTGATAGCTTTACAAGCAATCTTAATGGCTGAATTAATATCTTGTGGTTTTTCCTTCTTCAATATCTTTGTTGCTGATTTAATTGTTTTATGAAACAGATTTTTGTCATTTATACGAATTCGTGGTGATGGTCTTTTCACTGTATTCCTTTTCTTTGCTTCAACACCCATACCAAGTTTAGTTTTTGCTTTCATTGCGTTGGTGACTATATATGAAAATGTTTTTTCTGCAAGATCACTATCTTTTGAAAGAACTCTTTCCCAAGCCTTATTTTCAAGAATTTTGTCAGCTTGATGTCTGCTGTTTAAGTCTTTATTTTTCGAGTAAGCAATATCGTGATTTTTGCAAGCAGCATCCAATAAGTGAATTCCTTTATCTCCTCTATCTAAACGCTTTTGTAATCTTGTGCCAGGTCCACAATACTGGTATCCAGGAAGATGCAATTCAAAAGGTAGAGAACTTATTACCTTATTTAGTAAACCTTCTCCAACGATAGTTTGCTTGTGACTAAAACTTTTGTTATAAAGTACAACCATATTAATTTAATCTACAATAAAAGATATTGTTTGCAAGTTTAGCAAGTAGTTATTAAAATGCGCTTCATAAAACAACATAAAAATATTTTAGTTCGTAATGCTGATATTTGTTCAAATGACAGTAAAAAAATAAGACATAGTTCCTTGTTACCACATTCTATTCGAGCATTAATAGTTGGTCCTTCAAATTGTGGAAAAACTAACATAATGATTAGTTTGCTGGAAAGTCCTAATGGTCTCAAGTTTGAAAATATTTACTTATACTCAAAATTTTTATATCAACCTAAATATGAATACCTAAAGAAATTAATTTCACCAATTAAAGGAATGGGATGCTACACATTTGCAGAAAACGAGTACGTTGTTCCTCCTAGTGAAGCTAAAAGCAATTCAATTATGATTTTTGATGATGTTGCATGTGAAAAGCAAAACAATATACGTGCATATTTTTGTATGGGTCGTCATAAGAACGTAGACTCATTTTACTTGTGTCAAACTTACACGCGGATTCCAAAACATTTGATAAGAGATAATGCTAATGTAATTATTATGTTTAAACAAAATGCGACAAATATGAAACATGTAAATGATGATCACGTTGCCAGCGACATGAACTTTGAAATGTTTCAACGAATTTGTAGAGAATGTTGGAAGGAAAAATACGGATTTTTGGTGATAATGAACTAAACAATGGTCGTTATAGAAAGTCATTTGATTACTTCATCATAATATAATTTACTGTTCATCAAATGCACCCTGCAGTATTTAATCTGACTTCAAACTTTGTACATGTGATTATTGTAACTGATCAGATAGCAGATCTGATACCTGATAAACTGAGCTGATACCTGTTAAACTGACCTGATAAGCTGATCTGATACCTGTTAAACTGACCTGATAAGCTGGTCTGATACCTGATAAACTGACCTGATAGCTGTTAAACTGACCTGATAAGCTGGTCTGATACCTGATAACCTGACCTGATAGCTGTTAAACTGACCTGATAACCTGATCTGCTTCCTATTGAACTGACCTGATAGCTAAAATGAATGAACAAATTCTTAAAGACTTGGTGGCAACAAGAAATATCTTGAAGAAAAAGCTTCGTAGTATAAAAACTGGTGAAATAGATACACATCAGCAATTAACAGATACATTCAAGCCTATCACAGAACCTTTAAAAGAATTTATCAATAACTCTAAATACGTTGGTAGACCGGTTAAAAAAGAACCGAGTGATTAGGAAACTGGAATTGATGACAATGAAAGTTATCATCCTCAGAATTCAACAATAAAATTGGAAACGAGTACGCCCAAGGAACTAATTGAAGAATCAATGTTTAAACAATCGAATAGTAAAAGTAGCAGTAATTATGATGAAGATTACTTTTACTCACAAAATTCGAATAATGAAGAAAGTTATCCTGACTTATCACTATTAGAATCGAGAAACGAACTAGATACTAACTATGGTCCACATAAAGACAATAATAACCAATGGAGATTTGGTAGTAGCACCATCGAGTTAAATCAAGATAAGATACAGGTTGGTGGACAAATATGGGCTCTCACGCCAGGACTGTTTTCTTTAATGTTTCATAAAACACCAAAAAACTATGACAAATTCGAGCTTGAAATCTATAAAAAAAATATTACTTACTACAAATGCTCACAGGAGAGACTATAAGTCTGATGGTCAAATCAAAGGGAGCAAAGCCCATAAGTACAAACATATTATTGGAAAACTTTTCAAAGGAGAAAATCATACAAGCTCATCAGATGTAACAAAAACTAATTATTTAGGAAAGGGTTTGATGCAGTTTAACCCTCATAATCCAAACTATATATACTCTGATGATCCAAACGAGTTGGTAGATCGACTTAGACTACTGCTTGCATCACAGTCTGCAGGCCATACTAATCACAACAACGAAATTGTCTCAATTATTGAAGAACTACGGGAAGCTAATATAATTGTATAAACTATATACATAAATAGATTTTTTTATAAAACATGTCCGTTGATAAATTTGGGCATTATATTAATGATAGAAGTGAAGTAATTTCAACCAAAAATGCACCTAAGTTGTTGTGCTTCTTTATGGATACGAACAAAAACATTGACGTCTAATACAACAGAATCAAAAATGTTGCAAACGCCCTGGAGGAAAACGATTTTATCAGTAAATTGCTTCTGCAAACTGAACTCAAAAAAAGCACCAAGAAGTAACTTTCCAGTTAGAAAATCTTAATGCTAATTTGCAGGATATCAATAAGAAAATGGATGATAATAAATCACTTTTTGATATGAAAATTGAAGAGTTACGAGAAAAAATTTATAGAATAGAAAATTACATGTTCGTATCAATAGCTGAAAGTGAACCAAGTAGATCACAACACACTTAAAACAGCGACTGGAAAAATAAGATGTCTTCAAAAAGAAATATTGTAAATGAATTGCATAAGCAGGCTCGAAAACGTTTTGTACGTCGTAGAGTTTGATGAAAGGAATAGATGATTTTTGGCAAGCTGATTTAGTTGAAATGGGAAATTATTCCTTTGACAATAGAAATTATCGATTTTTGCTAACTGTAATTGATACATTCTCAAAATTTGCTTGGACAGTACCTTTGAAAAGAAAGAATGCATTTGAAACAACCCAGGCAATGGAGAATATTTTCAAATTGGGACGAATACCAAAAACTTGCAAACAGACGATGGTAAAGAATTTTTCAATGAACATTTCAATCAGTTGATGAATAAATACAATATTAATCACTACTCAACATATAGCACTATGAAAGCCTCAATAGTAGAACGATTCAATAGAACATTAAAAGGAATGATGTGGAAGGAATTTAGCTTAAATGGTTCATATAATTGGATTGATATGTATAGAGATTTACTTGATGCATACAATAGAAAAATTCATTGCACCATTAAAATGTCACCGATTAAAGTAAATTCAACAAATGAAAAACAGCTTTTAAACACAGTATACAGTCATTTAAAGATGTATAAAATGTCAAAATTTAATGCAGGAGATCATGTACGCATAAGCAAATATAAAAACATTTTTGAAAAAGGTTATACTCCGAATTGGACAACAGAAATCTTTACAATTAAAAGAGTACAAAATACATATCCTACAACATATATATTAGAAGGCTATCGCGGAAATCCTATTAAAGGTGGATTCTATGAATAAGAACTTTCAAAAACCAGATATCCTAATACATGCCTAGTTGAAAAGGTTCTCAAAACTAAAGGACATAAGGTGTTTGTCAAGTGGCTGGGCTTTGGTAATGAGCACAATTCTTGGATAAGCAAAGATGAGATATTGTAAATGGAAGAATACAATAAATAAACAACAACAATGACATCAATATTTAATTAAGTTTAAAATAAGTAAATAAACAATAAATACGAAACTGATTCTTATAAATCATACTGTGTGTTTAACCTCATTTATTTACAATCAAACAGTCACAATGTCAATAACATTGACTCTGAGCTCCAATTCATCAGAGCTATCTGCTAATTATTTTTCTCCTATTGATTTAAACGGAACCTATGAATGTGCTCTAACTGATTTTGATTCATACAATAGTATCCCAAATTTGGATGTCTACAACAATATATTTCATATCGGTTAACTTTTAATTGAAATACCGATCGGATCTTATGAATTAAATGATATAGTTGACTATATAGAAGAACAATACAAACGATATAGACCAGAAAACAAAATTTTGATTGAAGCTAATAACAATACAATGCAAGCTAAAGTCAGCAGCTCTAAAGAACCAATATATTTTAATAAAGAAAATACAATAGGTAGACTTTTAGGATTCAATAGCAGAATATTACCGCCAAACAAAGAACATTACTCTGATCTTCCAGTGAATATCTTTAAGGTGAATCTCTTGAGGATTGAAAGCAGTATTGTGGTTAATACTTATATGAATAATTCTAAAGCTCATACACTACATGAATTTCCGATTAATGTACCGGCTGGATATAAAATAGTTGAGATTCCCAAAAATCTTATTTATTTGCCAGTAAACTCCAGAGAGATAAGTTCACTAGCTCTTCGCGTGGTTGATCAAAACGGCGACTTAATGAATTTCAGAGGAGAGGAAGTTACAATACGAATACATTTAAGGACAACTAAATAATGATAATATACAACACGAATATATCGAAGAATACTACAGCAACATCTAATTCTCAAACATTACAACCTAAGCAATAATTGAAAAGATCTGTTCGTCAAAAATCGCTTACGGCAGCAAACAAGACTTTTCTCAAGTCACTGAACTTTAAACTGAAAACAAAACGAGTTCAATAATAGACGTTTTAGATAAACCAATATCTGATGAAAATATAATCAAAAAGGATTCTCACACATACATACCATACCTTCAGTCTTTTAACAACAACGATGAAATAAGAATTTCAATACAAAACCTAGATCTATATGTGTTACCCAGTGAAAGCTATATATATGTGGAAGGACTTGTAGATGAAAAAACATCGAAATCTACACCCAACTTTCAGTTGAAAAACAATTTTGTTGCATATCTCTTTGATGAAATTCGCTATGAACTAAATGGTATTGAAATTGATCATACAAGATATTTGGGAGCCACCAGTACCATAAAAAATTTGGTTTCTTTATCACCTACGGAAAGCGTTGTATTACAAAATGCTGGATGGAATAAACTTGATGAAATAAATCTTCAAAATGGAAATTTTAATTTCTATGTACCACTCAAACTTCTTTTAGGATTCGCTAAAGACTACAATAAAGTTTTATTAAATGGTAAACATGAGTTGATACTCTTGCGTAATAACAACGATGAGGATCTTGTACACTCGAATGTTTCCACTGAGAAAGCAAAACTTACAATTTCACTAATATCATGGAGAATTCTACATGTTCAATTATCTGATCATAGTAAATTGAATATGATCAAAATACTTAATAATGGTGCTGCTATACCAATGGCATTCCGTAGTTGGGATTGTCATATGAATCCACATCTTAATACGGCGACATAAAAATTGAATTTGAAACAGAAACAAATATTCCAGCAAAACATCAGCTTACTGCGTTCTTATTCATGACCGCGTAATAGAATACATACCAATAAAAGGTCAAGTCCGGAAGGTCTTATAAATTAAATAACATGGATGGTGATATTGTTTTTGTAGACTTGCAAGGTTTCAAAACTAATTCAAATGACTTCATCGCAAAAGAACTAGCTGTAGTTTTCAGCAACAGGAAAGGTTCAATTTCATCATAAAACCTCCTTTTGATTTCGCATGTTTATCAGCCAAAAAACAGAGAGAAGCAGTTTAGTTAACAAAAAACTATCATCATATTAACTGGAATGATGGATCAGTCTCATTTCAAAGCGTTTGCAAGTTTTTAAAATCGAATATAAGAAATTCACAAATATATGTTAAGGGGGGAGAGAAGAAAAAATGGCTGGAAAAAATTATTCTTCAAACAGTTTATAACATTGAAGACATTGGCTGCATTAATTTCAAACAAATGGAAACTGAGCATTCAATATATCTCTATTGTAGCTATCACGACTATGGTGTTTGTGCCTTAAGGAATGCAATTTTACTTAAAAATTAAAGTGCTAACAAACTTTTAAATAAATGCTTATAAAAATTAAAATAAATGTCTTTTTATTTCAAACAAAAAACCTACATACATATTTATTTTTTTTCAGAGAACACACATTCATTCATTCAAATGGTCAAGGGAATATTTGGGCACAAAGAATAAACGCTTATTATTTGTTTGTATGTATATGCGTAAATGAAATAAATTTGTAGATATTTATGTACGCATGAATATGTACATCTTATCACATTTTATACTGACCAGGAAAGCAAAAAAGCGGACTGTCACACAGACTCACAAATCGTCACACACACAGACTGTCTGACAACCAGACATTCCAATCGCCACTCAGAACACAAGAAACACACACACTTAAACATAGCATAAATATTCATATTCTACAAAATACAGAAATCGCACCACCATCCAGATCCCCAAATAAAATCCATCGATGATTGTCATGTATAAAATAAACAAAACATCAGTTTCAATATTTATGCAATAGTATTTTTTTTTTCACAACGTCTTCAAGATCAGAATAATCAAATTATTCCACCAGACTCAAGCATTGCAAGCAAAAAAGTAAAAAAAAAACACTGAATTGCTGGACGACAAATCTTAAGGAAACACACCAAATTTTAATAAGCAAAAAAATAAAAGAAAAAATCTCACTCCAGCAAGAAGGAACGAACCACAAACATTAAGGGTATCCATATATAACTACTACACTTTTTAAATAGTGTAATTCCTAAAAATGATTCTAAATATTTTTATTCACCAGGCGTACACAGTATAAATGGACAGACAGAAATTTCCACGCTCACATACAGACGGACATGTATATTCAAGGTCACATATGGACGGACATATATTCTCAAGGTCACATATGGACAGACACAAATTCCCACGCTCACATACCGACGGACATGTATTCTCAAGGTCACATATGGACAGACACAAATTCCCACGCTCACATACCGACGGACATGTATTCTCAAGGTCACATATGGACAGACACAAATTCCCACGCTCACATACCGACGGACATGTATTCTCAAGGTCACATATGGACAGACACAAATTCCCACGCCTACCCCAACATTATATTAAAAAAACAACAATGTGAACGCCCCTATTAAACCGTGGGAAAAAAATACACACACGAACACACACAAAATGAAATTTGAGAATTTTGTGAAATTTGAGAATTTTGGCAATTAAAATTGAAAAATTTAAAATTTAATTGCTGAAATTTAATATTTTTAATGGTCCTAGCACATACAATTCCCTACTACTGTTCCCTTTAGAAGGAATGAGGAATGCTCTTGGGACGCGCAATGATGCACCAAAAACCATCTCAGCAGGACTCAGTCCAATATCAGCTTTCAAGGTTGATCGCATTCCTAAAAGAATCAACGGAAGCACAACGCTCCAACTATTTGTCTCGTAACACTTAATAGTACACTTTAAGGTACGATGCCAACGCTCGATGATTCCATTAGCTTGTGGGTGGTAGGGAGTCGTTCGCAAATGTTTGACACCTAACACCTTTGTTAACTCCTTGAATATTGACGACTCAAATTGCCTTCCTAAGTCGGTGGTAATGCGTAATGGAATACCGTAAACTGAAATGCAACCATTCATAAGAGCACTTGCAACAGTTTGGGCGGTTATGTCTACCAGCTGTACAGCCATGGGACATCTAGTATATCTGTCAATGCACGTAAGAAAGTAGCGGAAACCCTCGGAAGAAGGAAGCGGTCCAACAATGTCCACGTTTATATGCTCAAAGCGGGCGTCGGCTAGTGCATACTCACCTATTGGTGACTTTGTATGACGTTGTACTTTGGCTCTCTGGCATTGAAGACATGAGCGAACATACTTAGCTACATCTGTTGACATTGATTTCCACACGTAATGACTAGCTACCAATCTTTTTGTTGCACGGATTCCTGGGTGTGAAAGTGAGTGTAGTTTTCGAATGACAGCTCCTCGGCAATTTTTGGGACATATGGTCTCACCCTATCCGCTGAAACGTGGCAATAAAGTTCCCTAGTCGAATTCGGAATTTTAAATTTTGTTAATTTTAGGGATGAGTCACTCTTGCTGTTCAGCATTAACTGTAGTTCACTGTCATCACTTTGTTGTTCGGCCATTTCGTCAAAATTTATCACTTGATCTTCCAAAGTGTTTATACGAGATAACAAGTCTGCTATATTATTGTCGGCACCTGGCAAGTGCCGAATATCCGTCGTATACTGACTTATAAAATCCAATTGTCGTGCTCTACGTGGCGATGCTTTTTCACTTTTTTGCTTAAAAGCAAAAATGATTGGCTTGTGGTCTGTAAAAACGGAAAATTCTCTACCTTCTAGAGCGTACTTAAAATGCTGTATGGCCTGGTAAATTGCAGTGAGCTCTCTATCGTATGCGCTGTATTTTTGCTGGGACGCCGATAATTTTTTGGAGTAAAAACCCAATGGCTGGACTTCGTCTCCAACTATTTGGTGCAGAACTGCTCTCACGGCTTCATCCGATGCGTCCGTCGTTAGCGTGAGTTGTGCATTTGGTGCCATATAATTTAACAGCGTCGCTTCAGCAATATCCTTTTTGCAAGCTTCAAAAAAAGCGATGGCTTCATCAGTCCAATTTATTATGCTATTGTCATTTTTCTTATTACCAGGAATCAGGTTTAGCAAAACATTTTGGTTTTAGCATGCCTAGAAATATCCTTTAAATTTTTAACAACTTTAGGTCTTTTAAAATTTCGAATTGCCTCGACCTTATTGTCGGGTGGCGTAAGTTAACGTTGATTAATTTTGTGGCCCAAAAAAACTATCTCACTTTTTCCAAGCTGGAATTTGTCAAAGTTTACAGACAGATGTGACTGACGTAAGCGGTTAAACACAATTCGCAGGTGCTTAGAATGTTCCTCCTCGGAAGATGATGCTATTAAAATGTCGTCTATGTAAACAAAGACGAAGTCAAGACCCTTAAAGATTTCATTCATATGACGCTGGAAGGTTTGTGCTGCATTCCGCAAGCCAAATGTCATGAAACAAAATTCAAATAAGCCAAATGGCGTGATTATGGCTGTCTTAGGAATGTCGCATGGCTCCACCGGTATTGGGTGGTAGGCCCGTTGTAAATCTATAGTTGAAAAAATTATCTTCCCATACAGTATACTCGTGATATCGCGCAAGTACGGTATGGGATACCTGTCAGGTACGGTAATGTTGTTGAGCGCGCGGTAGTCACCACAGGGTCGCCAGTCCCCGTTTGACTTCTTTACAAGGTGGAGTGGGCTTGCCCAATTACTGTTTGAGGGTCGACATATACCCATTTCCATTAAATATTCAAACTCCTTTTTCGCTGCCTGAAGTTTGTCTGCGGCTAGGCAGCGAGCGCTAGCGTATGTGGGAGGACCTTTAGTCGGGATGTGATGGGTTACGGTTGAGTCAATTGGGCGCTTGTTAGCATTAATCGTAGCCAGGTCTTTATATTCATTTAAGAGTTTTGCGTATTTGTCTTGTATGTTGTATGCCAAAATTTGAATACAAGATGAACGTGGCGAACAACCTTTTGATTCAAGTAAAGTAGTGCGATCAATAAGTTTACCTCTTTTGATGTCGACTAATAGGTCATAGTATTTCAAAAAATCTGATTTTATTATAGCTGAGTTAACATTTGCCACCAAAAACGTCCATGGAAAATTACGTGCAGACCTAAAGAAACATTAAGTCGCTTTTCGCCGCATGTTTTAATAGGAGTCCCGTTGGCTGCAAACAATCTTCTTGATACACCTACACGAGCATTTTTAACGCTGGACAAAGGCAACACTGAAACATCTGCGCCGGTATCAATCAAAAAATTCTTTTTCGAAACGTCGTCGCTGATGATGAGACGGGCAATGGTGTAGTCGTCTTGAGATCCGCCCGCAGGATCAGAAGGTGAAACTAGTTTTTTGATGATTTTTGTTGAGGATACGAACAAGGCTCACGGCATTTCGTAGCCTTTTGTCCAAAGGTCCGATGATACCAGCAATAGTCAGCTTTGGCATTGTTAGGAGCGGCAGGCTCTGTTGACTTTCCTCGTCTTGAAGAAATTGACCGAGATCGTCGAGTGTATGTTCTACTGTTGCTGTTACAAAGACTATTTATTTGCTGTTCAATGCGGTCTAGACGTCTATCGATATCATCTTTGGTGTTACGCGTTGGCGGTGCAGAAGAAACGGCGGCCAGATGTTGGAAATCGCCAACTTCCATTATTTTGTCGGCTAATTTAGCCAACTCGTTTAACGTAGCGTCAGATGCTTGTAAAATTGCACGAACCTGTGCTGGAAGTCGCTGTAACCAAAGTGATTTTAAAAAATCTTTTGTCACCTTATCTCTTGACAATGTACTCAGCTCATTGAGAAGTTGAGTTGGTCGTTTGTCACCCAGATCAACTTCTGACAACAGCTTTTGTGTCTTTTTCTGCTCGCTTTCACCGCAACGTTCTAGTATACACTTTTTCAGATTGCCGTACTTGTTATTTTCCGGTGGATTTAAAATAGCGTCTGAAATTTGTACTAGAACGTTTGATTCTATTGCCGCAACAACTGTGTTAAATTTTGAAACGTCACTTAATATGCCCGCAACAGCAAATTGTGCTTCCGCTTGTGCTAACCAAATTTCGGCATGGTCAGGCCAAAACGGCGGAACTTTGACCGCAATTCGATTGATGGTTGTAGTCTCGTTAGGCCCCTCTTCAACTCGCGGTGGCTGTTGTTGAATGCTGCTATTTTCGTCGTTATTCGACATATTTATGTTTTTATTTTTACCAAACGTCGGGGTCACCACTTTGTGGGCGTGTTCGAATTAAAAGACGAAATTATTTAATAATAATTCATTTATTTAATAACATTCTTTTTCTCAAAACCAAAAGCGTGATATTAACTCATCAGGAGAAAAAGGAACAACTTAAAATCTACATAGTAGTAAAAAATAGTAATAGAAATTCATATTTATTATTAGTTGTACGAAAAAGGCATTTAATATAAGGTATCACCACAATGGACAATGTATGACAATTTATGTATGACAAATTATTATCTTGAAAATTTGAATAATATCTGTGATAACCCACGAAAATGTTGTCATTTTGGAAATGAAATGCTTGGAAAAAGTTTAAGATGTGGCATAACTGGGGAGAATGATGAGAATGAAATAGTTGAAAACGATTACCACGAAGCTGAATTTTCAAATCAACAATTTTTAACATCTGTGGATAGTTTAAATAATAGAATTACATATAACTCTTCGGATCACTGTAACATGTTTCGAGCTTTACGATACAATCGCAATCAGTTTGTTTTCCACCATATTAATGAAGATAAAGTTCATGATTTACTTATGCATTTAGGTATTAACAAAAGTCCGGGTATAGATGAAGTAACGTCAAAGTGTTAATTTGAATGAAAGGATATTATAACTAAAATTTTTAATTCATGCATATATCGTTCAATATATCCTGACAAACTTAAAATCCGCAAGATTGTTCATATTCGAAAAGAAGTTCATGGAAATACTGAATATCAATTTCGCCCTGTTGCAGTTTTATCCGTTATTGATAAAATATTTGAAGAGATTTTGCACGGTCAAGTATCAACTTTTTTGTACAATATAAATTTAATGTGAATGTTGTTAATTATATTTGTGATTGTTTGGATAGAGGCTTAAGTGGAGTTAGTGCTATTTTTTATGATTTATCTTAAGCATTCGATCTCGTAAATCATTCAATTCTGGCTGAACAATTAAACTACTATGGTGTAAGAGGATTGGAATTCTTTACAGGTTTTTTGGAAAATCGCAAACAGTATGTGCAAATTAACAAAAGTGTAAGTTCAACGGTTTCTGCTAGTCATGGAGTTTCCCAAAAGAATGTGCAGGGTCCCCTACTGTATGGAAAAATTGTAATATATGCTGATAACTTATGTCTACTTTATCCCTATAAGGAAAATTTTGTTTTTAAAACATTTGCAGAAAGAGATGCGCCACTAATTGCTATTGATGTTTTATTCAAACTCAGAGAAAAACTTGACGAAAAAACTATTTATTTAGTTTTTCAAGCTCTTTTTCAGTCATCTTAATTACCTCATAATTGTATACGAATTTAACAATGCTGATGTTAAGAGTTTACAAGTCCTACAAAATAAGTAATTGAAAGCCGTTCTTAATCCGTCACTATTATACCCTATATTGCAGCTTTATAGAGATATATAAAAATGTTTTACCAATTTATAGAATTTACAAACTACAGTTGTTGGTATATATTTAAGAAACTATACATGGAATTGGACATCACACGATTAGTTTTTCTATAAACCAAATGTTCTTTAATACTAGAAATAATTAGAATTTAAGGGTTCCTAGAGGTCCTCTGGAAATCACAACACAAAGAATATAATACATGGGTAGTTTGAAATAAAACAACTTACCTCAAGTTCTAAAAAACTGCTCACCAATATCGCTCTTTAAGAAAAAGCTTTTAATGAATTTTTCTAAATAGTATTGATATGCTCTTAATGTAATAAAACAAATTAGCTTCATTTTTATTTATTATTATTTTTTTAATAACATAAATAATTAGTAATATGTTGCCAACGTAGTCTCAACAAAGCCCTAGAGGTGCTGAGACCATATAATAATGGATGTATGTAATTTTTGATATAATAAAAACAATAACACAAAATTGTTAAACTTTTGTTTTACGAAATCATCCAGACGAATTGGGATGGCGGATACATAAAATTGCAAGAAAGCCATTATGTGGTGGCTCCTCCGGTTGTTGTAGATATTTGATAATTAATATTTGATATTAACAGGGTGCCACATAAATATATATATATATATATATATATATATATATTCATTTATATATATATACATATATATATATATATATATATATATATACATATACGTATACGTATATATGTATGTATACATATTCGAAATTTCAAAAACAATTTCGAAAGCCAACTTATAAATACTTCTAAATCTCTACTTCCTGTCCTCACTTTTATTTTCAATCTATCACTTCAGGAAGCCGAATTTATTAGTAAATGGAAGTCTGCTGTATGTACTCCTATTTTCAAAGATGGCAAGAGAGATGATATATCATGCTACAGGCCTATTTCCAAACTATCTTGTGTTTAAAAAATTTTTGAACACAATTCACAATAATTTGTTTTTGCTAAACATGGTTTTTATTCTGGTAGGTCTACGGTAACTAATCTCACTCTTTTTACTGAATACTATTTGCTGGCTCTGGAACATGGGAGTCAAGTACAAGTAGGGTTGCTAGTCGTGCTTGTTTTGGCTGGATTGTCCAGCTTTTTATGTACCTGTCCAGTTTCAAGCTAAAATAAAATTTGTCCAGCTACAACAATTTTCCACAAAATGCTCTTAATAATTATTGCCTTAAATAAAATTTTTATTATAATATTTTAGACTCATGTGCAGACAAATGAAATCGTTTTTGTGTGTCTTTTTTTGTATGATTTTGTGTTGTTGTTAGTCTCTGTTCATACGAGTCATGTTTTATTGACATGATTGCTAGTTTATAGGCGAAAGGGACGAGGGGAAAAGTAACGAGTACTTATGCGCATGTACTGTCAGTACGTTTTACTTTCTCATTCGTAATTTTTAATTGGAAATAAATGTTGGCATGTTTTTTTATTTTATTTTGTTTCGTCAAACAATTTCAAAGAATTTATTTTAAAAAAATTTCAAAAACGTACACAACTATAGGTACATATCGTCAACAAGACATGAATTTTATGGACACTAATAAAAGTTCAAAGAAGAAAAAGTAAGAATCTTGTCAACAAGACATGACTCGTATGAACACAGCCTTATATGTATATTTCAATCGTAGCTGCATATATGTATACCGATATCGATAAATGAACTGAAAAAATTTAAGTTTAGTTATATTTTGTTATGTTAATAGTATATTAGAGTATTATATAAAATATGTTAAAAACAATGTAAGCATATATTTTTTAATAAAACTGTTTCTATGACAAAATAGTAACTATTTTGTCGTAAAATATTCATATCAAAATATCCAGATTTTGTTTAATAATCCCGCTTTTTAATTCAAATGTCCAGCTTTTTGTTACTCTCAATCTGGCAAGCCTAAGTAAAAGTAATTTATACGAATTTTTCTAAAGCGTTTGATAAGCTTTCGCATACCATACTTCTCTCTAAGCTGAATATAATGGGTTTCCGTTCGAACTATCTGAAATGGATTAAATCATATTTATATAATGGAATTTGCGCTGTGCATATTGAAGCCTATACCTCTAGACCTTACGTGCAAACGTCGGGTGTACCTCAGTGTAGCATTCTTAGCACTTTATTGTTTAACTTTTTTATTAATGATATTGGCTGTTGTTTTTTTAAATCGAAATATCTTTTGTATGCCGATGATTTGAAATTAATTATGACATTGGACTCGATTAATGATACGCTTATAATGCCAAACGAGCTTAATAATTTAACTAATTGGTTCACTCTTAATCGTTTACAATTGAATATTAGTAAATGTTTACACGTTTCGTTTTTAGGACTCAAAGTCCCATGACAGTATTCTTTATCGATATCAGTAATATATCGTATTAACCATGTCTGATTCTAAACTTGACTTGGGTGTTGTTTTTAATAGTTCTTTATCGTTTGCGGCTCATGCTGAGTATATACTTCCAAAAGCGTATAAATGCTTTGTTTTTTGAAGAGAAGTTGTTCTGAATTTACTTATACTTATACACTGAAGAATATTATTACATCCTTTATAAGGTCTAAGTTAGAGTATGCGGCTTCAATCTGGAATCCTCACGCCATATTGCGAGATTTGAGCGTGCTTTCGTTAAGTTTGCAACAAGGTCTTTATCTCACTTAGTTACTGTCCCATATGAGTCCAAATGCTTGTTTATAGGACTAAGTACTTTGCAAGTAGTAGGGAACTGTATGTGCTATGACCATTAAAAATATTAAATTTCAGCAATTAAATTTGAAATTTTTCAATTTTAATTGCCAAAATTCTCAAATTTCACAAAATTCTCAAATTTCATTTTGTGTGTGTTCGTGTGTTTATTTTTTCGCACGGTTTAATAGGGGTGTTCACATTGTTGTTTTTTTAATAAAATGTTGGGGTAGGCGTGGGATTTGTGTCTGTCCATATGTGACCTTAAGAATACATGTCCGTCTGTATGTGAGCGTGGGAATTTGTGTCTGTCCATATGTGACCTTGAGAATACATGTTCGTCGGTATGTGAGCGTGGGAATTTGTGTCTGTCCATATGTGACCTTGAGAATACATGTCCGTCGGTATGTGAGCGTGGGAATTTGTGGCTGTCCATATGTGACCTTGAGAATACATATCCGTCTGTATGTGAGCGTGGGAATTTGTGTCTGTCCATATGTGACCTTGAGAATACATGTCCGTCCATATGTGACCTAGAATATACATGTCCGTCTGTATGTGAGCGTGGAAATTTCTGTCTGTCCATTTATACTGTGTACGCCTGGTGAATAAGAAAATTTAGAAGCATTTTTAGGAATCACACTATTTAAAAAGTGTAGTAGTTATATATGGATACCCTTAATGTTGGTGGTTCGTTCCTTCCTGCTGGAGTGAGATTTTTTCTTTTATTTTTTTGCTTATTAAAATTTGGTGTGTTTACTTAAGATTTGTCGTCCAGCAATTCAGTGTTTTTTTTTTACTTTTTTGCTTGCAATGCTTGAGTCTGGAGGAATAATTTGATTATTCTGATCTTGAAGACGTTGTGAAAAAAAAAAAATTACTATTGCATAAATATTGACACTGATGTTTTGTTTATTTTATACACGACGATCATCGATGGATTTTATTTGGGGATCTGGATGGTGGTGCGATTTCTGTATTTTGTAGAATATGAATATTTATGCTATGTTTAAGTGTGTGTGTTTTTTGTGTTCTGAGTGGCGATTGGAATGTCTGCCTGTCAGACAGGCTGTGTGTGTGACGATTTGTGAGTCTGTATGACAGTCCGCTTTTTTGCTTTCCTGGTCAGTATAAAATGTGATAAGATGTACATATTCATGCGCACATAAATATCTACAAATTTATTTCATTTACGCATATACATACAAACAAATAATAAGCGTTTATTCTTTGTGCCCAAATATTCCCTTGACCATTTGAATGAATGAATGAACCATTGTGTATGTTTGTTTGTGTGTTCTCTGAAAAAAATAAATATGTATGTAGGTTTTTTGTTTGAAATAAAAAGACATTTATTTTAATTTTTATAAGCATTTATTTAAAAGTTTGTTAACACTTTCATTTTTAAGTAAAATTGCATTCCTTAAGGCACAAACACCATAGTCGTGATAGCTACAATAGAGATATATTGAATGCATAGTTTCCATTTGTTTGAAATTAATGCGGCCAATGTCTTCAATGTTATAAACTGTTTGATGAATAATTTTTTCCAACCATTTTTTCTTCTCTCCCCCCTTAACATATATTTGTGAATTTCTTATATTCGATTTTAAAAACTTGCAAACGCTTTGAAATGAGACTGATCCATCATTCCAGTTAATATGATGATAGTTTTTTGGTAACCAAACTGTTTCTCCCTGTTTTTTGGCTGATAAACATGCGAAATCAAAAGGAGGTTTTATGATGAAATTGAACCATTCCTTGTTGCTGAAAACTACAGCTAGTTCTTTTGCGATGAAGTCAATTGAATTAGTTTTGAAACCTTGCAAGTCTACAAAAACAATATCACCATCCATGTTATTTAATTTATAAGACCTTCCGGACTTGACCTTTTATTGGTATGTATTCTATTACGCGGTCATGAATAAGAACGCAGTAAGCTGATGTTTTTGCTGGAATATTTGTTGCTGTTTCAAATTCAATTTTTATGTCGATTGGTCCGGTATTGAGCGTTTCGTTTTGGTGACTGACATCAACTACAATAATTGGAGCGTTATTTTTAAACTCTTGACCTGATAGAAGAGGTTGGGGTTGTTTCATGTAGTAGCTTTGTTGGAATCTTAGATACATATCATATAGAATGGCATAGCGCTCATTTTTGAATTTTATATTAAGATCGTCATATGGGTAAGAGGTTGAGTTTAAATGTACTTTTAAGTTAGTAAGATTACAATGAACAAACTTGTTTTCTTGTTGAAAGGCAATCAAGACAAAACGAGGGCGTTCTTTATTAGCGGCCAGTTTAACAGTCCATATGTGATTGGTTCCCGTATTAAGGTGTGGATTCATATGACAATCCCAACTACGGAATGCCATTGGTATAGCAGCACCATTATTAAGTATTTTGATCATATTCAATTTACTATTATCAGATAATTGAACATGTGGAATTCTCCATGATATTAGTGAAATTGTAAGTTTTGCTTTCTCAGTGGAAACATTCGAGTGTACAAGATCTTCATCGTTCTTATTACGCAAGAGTATCAATTCATGTTTACCATTTAATAAAACTTTATTGTAGTCTTTAGCGAATCCTAAAAGAAGTTTGAGTGGTACATAGAAATTAAAATTTCCATTTTGAAGATCTATTTTATCAAGTTTATTCCATCCAGCATTTTGCAACACAACGCTTTCCGTAGGTGATAAAGAAACCAAATTTTTTACGGTACTGGTGGCTCCCAAATATCTTGTATGATCAATTTCAATACCATTCAGTTCATAGCGGATTTCATCAAAGAGATATGCAACAAAATTATTTTTCAACTGAAAGTTGGGTGTAGATTTCGATGTTTTTTCGTCTACAACAAGTCCTTCCACATATATATAGCTTTCACTGGGTAACACATATAGATCTTGGTTTTGTATGGAAATTCTTATTTCATCGTTGTTGTCAAAAGACTGAAGGTATGGTATGTATGTGTGATAATCCTTTTTGATAATATTTTCGTCAGATATTGGTTTATCTAAAACGTCTATTAGTGAACTCATTTTGTTTTCAGTTTAAAGTTCAGTGACTTGAGAAAACTCTTGTTTGCTGCTGTAAGCGATTTTTGACGAACAGATCTTTTCAATTGTTGCTTAGGTTGTAACGTTTGAGAATTAGATGTTGCTGTAGTATTCTTCGATATACTCGTGTTGTATATTATCATTACTTAGTTGTCCTTAAATGTATTCGTATTGTAATTTCCTCACCTCTGAAATTAATTAAGTCGCCGTTTTGATCAACCACGCGAAGAGCTAGTGAACTTATCTCTCTGGAGTTTACTGGCAAATAAATAAGATTTTTGGGAATCTCAACTATTTTATATCCAGCCGGTACATTAATCGGAAATTCATGTAGTGTATGAGCTTTAGAATTATTCATATAAGTATTAACCACAATACTGCTTTCAATCCTCAACAGATTCACCTTAAAGATATTCACTGGAAGATCAGAGTAATGTTCTTTGTTTGGCGTTAACATTCTGCTATTGAATCCTAAAAGTCTACCTATTGTATTTTCTTTGTTAAAATATATTGGTTCTTTAGAGCTGCTGACCTTGACTTGAATTGTATTTTTATTAGCTTCAATAAAAATTTTGTTTTCTGGTCTATATCGTTTGTATTGTTCTTCTATATAGTCAACTATATCATTTAATTCATAAGATCCGATCGGTATTTCAATTACAAGTTCACCGATATGAAATATATTGTTGTAGACATCCACATTCGGGATACTGTTGTATGAATGAAAATCAGTTAGAGCACATTCATAGGTTCCGTTTAAATCAATAGGAGGAAAATAATTAGCAGATAGCTCTGATGAATTGGAGCTCAGAGTCAATGTTATTGACATTGTGACTGTTTGATTGTAAATAAATGAGGTTAAACACACAGTATGATTTATAAGAAGCAGTTTCGTATTTATTGTTTATTTACTTATTTTAAACTTAATTAAATATTGATGTCATTGTTGTTGTTTATTTATTGTATTCTTCCATTTACAATATCTCATCTTTGCTTATCCAAGAATTGTGCTCATTACCAAAGCCCAGCCACTTGACAAACACCTTATGTCCTTTAGTTTTGAGAACCTTTTCAACTAGGTATGTATTAGGATATCTGGTTTTTGAAAGTTCTTATTCATAGAATCCACCTTTAATAGGATTTCCGCGATAGCCTTCTAATATATATGTTGTAGGATATGTATTTTGTACTCTTTTAATTGTAAAGATTTCTGTTGTCCAATTCGGAGTATAACCTTTTTCAAAAATGTTTTTATATTTGCTTATGCGTACATGATCTCCTGCATTAAATTTTGACATTTTATACATATTTAAATGACTGTATACTGTGTTTAAAAGCTGTTTTTCATTTGTTGAATTTACTTTAATTGGTGACATTTTAATGGTGCGATGAATTTTTCTATTGTATGCATCAAGTAAATCTCTATACATATCAATCCAATTATAGGAACCATTTAAGCTAAATTCCTTCCACATCATTCCTTTTAATGTTCTATTGAATCGTTCTACTATTGAGGCTTTCATAGTGCTATATGTTGAGTAGTGATTAATATTGTATTTATTCATCAACTGACTGAAATGTTTATTGAAAAATTCTTTACCATCGTCTGTTTGCAAGTTTTTCGGTATTCGTCCCAATTTGAAAATATTCTCCATTGCCTGAGTTGTTTCGAATGCATTCTAATTCAAGTGCTGGATATGTCTATGAAGTTACTTTAGACTATCCTTCTCATTTGCATGACTCTCACAATGACCTACCTTTCTGTCCCGAAAATAAGAAAATTTTGCAAACAAAGCACATTAAATTAGTTGCAGATTTTTCAACAAAACAAACATATGTCATACATTATAGAGTTCTTAAACAATGTTTACAGTATGGTCTAGTTCTAAAGAAAGTGCATCGAATTCTTACCTATAAGCAATTAACCTGGTTGAAAAGTTATATAGACTTGAATACCAAACATAGGGCTACTGCAAAAAATACTTTTTAAAAAAATTTTTTCAAATTGTTAAATAATGCAGTATACGGTAAAACTATGGAGAATGTCGAAAAGAGAAAAGATGTACGAATAGTTACGAACTGGAAAAGGACAAACTGTAATCATTTAGGAGCTCAAGATTGGATATCTAAACCTAATTTTCATAGTTTGTCAATATTTTCTGAGAATATGGTAGCGATTGAAATGAATAGAGTGAAAACCTATTACAATAAACCTATATATTTAGGATTTTGTGTATTAGAGCTTTCCAAATGGAAAATGTATGATTTCCATTATGGGTACATGCAACCCAAATTCAAGTCAAACTTATCACTGAATTATATGGATACTGACTCTTTCATTTACACAGTAAAAACAGAAGACTTTTACGCTGACATAAAAACTGACGTCGACCATAAGTTTGATACATCAGATTACCCAAAAGACAATGTATATGGATTTCCTCTGGTAAACAAAAAGGTATTGGGTATGATGAAGGATGAGAATTGTGAAAAGGTAATGAAGGAATTTAGAGGATTGCGGTCAAAAATGTACTCTTTTAGTGTGCAATATCAAAGTGATATTAAAAAATCGAAAGGAGTAAAGAAGTGCATTCTTAATAATTATAGTATAGCTTCATATAGAAATTGCTTATTCAATAAGTCCACTGTGTATGATGATATGCTAACATTTAAATCAAAAATTCATCAAATTTATACAAATGAAATAAATAAAGTAGTATTAAATTATGCAGACGATAAAAGAAAAATAAGAAGTGATAATATGAGTACATATGCATGGTATCATTTTCGAATCGAGGAAACTAATCCTGATTATGAACTTGATATGCTACTGTGGGAAATTTCAAGACTAGAAGAGGAAGAAGCAATGTTATAACTGTATCCCTATTTTTAAGTAATAATTTTTATATTTAATTAAATATTTAAATCTATTAACAAGTAAACAAATTGTTGTATTGTTAAGAGAAATAAACAAAAAAATTGTACAAATATATTTAAAATGAAAAAACATTCAGAATTTGTTTTATTTTGTTTGGTGATTTATTATTTAGTTTCATCGAAATATTGCATAATATGAATTAATTAAATGATTTATCATAATTTTTCTTAAGTAAAATACGGAGCACCGGCAGGTATCTGGCCCCTCCTCACAATCTGGATGGCTCCATGGACAAGACTTAAAGTGACCATCGTCCTTGTCCTCATCTTCCATTATACCAAAATCATCATTTTCATTCAACATATCGAGGAACATTTTCACCATTTCCATGTGTTCGTATATTACACATCTCTCAAAATCAACTAAGAATTGTGCGAGCGTGTTTCTAATGTCACTCATGATTTTATGAAATATTTTATACTATTACTAAAATTTACTTCCGATCTTTTTGACTGTTAGTTCTCTACTAATAATTGTTTTCAACGAACCAGTACTAAGGTGTATGTTATGAAATTAAAAAAAAAAAAACGATGTCAGCGTTTTTAGTCCAGAAAATAATTTAAAATTCGACTCAAAAAAATGAATACGTATATATGACATCTCTCTATCCTTTTTTAACTACTTAGTTTTAATTACTTATATATATATTTAATTTTTCCTCACTTCGTCTTTTATCAAAAATAAAACCAAATCATTGTATAATGATTTTCTGTTAAGCTTCTTACAGTCTAGAAAGCCAAAATCGAGATTAGTTTGCAATAAAAGTTCAAAGCTATAAGTTGTGAAAAATTTCTACCGCAATGGATCTACTGGAAAAATTTAATTCGTACAATACAAAATCCTTAATCCATATAAAGGATCTAGATGAATTATCCAGACACACTATCGTACGTGCAAAGCGAGTAACAACAAAGTATGGTGAAACAGTTCAACTTGAGCTGGAAAACCACATAATGTTTCTCCCCAACCGATACAATGCATTGACCAATGTAGAATTAGAAGATCTTTCGAATAATAAATATCGACTACAAAGAAAAGGAGAGCGAAACCTGATCTTAGAAAGCTAGATGAACGAGTTTTTAATACCAAACTCCCAGTACCCCTTTTGGCAGTAAAAAATATGTTATGTTCATATATTTTGTAATTAACAAGAAAAAAAAAATAATAATAAAAAAGAAAATGTTTTTATATATGTATGTATATAAATATATATGATTGTGTTTTATTTAATATCTTTGGTTATATCATAAAGAAATTTCAAACATAAGTGACCGCAATTATATGTATTAAAGTTTTGATATTGATTGTAGTTGTATTGAATATTTCTACCTAAATATTTGATTAATTCTAGAGGAGGTTGTAAATTTCCAAAGCTGTCGAAATATTGTTTTTCATTCTTGTTTCTATAGTATGCTACCCAATGAGTACCTGGGCCTGTTGATAAATCCAAATTGATTATTCCACACTCTACAGTCTTTGGTCGTTTTTGGAGTGAATCCAACATATAAACTCCTCTAAAGTGTGGAATATATTTTGAAAATTTTCTTAGATCAAATTCTGATAATGGTCTGTTGGGTAGCATTTCTAATAGTTTTTTGAATGATCTTTACAAACAAGTCCATAACCGTTTTTATATGGTTTAAGGTACAGTCCTTCTCCCACAGCAATAGACTCCATTGCCTTATTGTGTCTGGTGGCTTCCTCAAGTTGTTTTTTTGCATTCTTTGTTGCATTTACAGCTTTAGCTATAGCGGCACCTCCAGTTGCTAGACTACCAAGTGCACCTAGAGCAGTTAGAATCGGTATTATGGGCAAAAAACCACCAATTTTTGGAACATTTATAATACGCGGTATTATAACACGAGCTTTTTTCCCCTTAAGAGATTTACTGATAGCTTTACGAGCAATCTTAATGGCTGAATTAATATCTTGTGGTTTTTCCTTCTTCAATATATTTGTTGCTGATTTAATTGTTTTATGAAACAGATTTTTGTCATTTATACGAATTCGTGGTGATGGTCTTTTCACTGTATTCCTTTTCTTTGCTTCAACACCCATACCAAGTTTAGTTTTTGCTTTCATTGCGTTGGTGACTATATATGAAAATGTTTTTTCTGCAAGATCACTATCTTCTGAAAGAACTCTTTCCCAAGCCGTATTTTCAAGAATTTTGTCAGCTTGATGTCTGCTGTTTAAGTCTTTATTTTTCGAGTAAGCAATATCGTGGTTTTTGCAAGCAGCATCCAATAAGTTAATTCCTTTATCTCCTCTATCTAAACGCTTTTGTAATCTTGTGCCAGGTCCACAATACTGGTATCCAGGAAGATGTAATTCAAAAGGTAGAGAGTTTATTGCTTTATTTAGTAAACCTTCTCCAACGATAGTTTGTTTGTGACTAAAACTTTTGTTATAAAGTACAACCATATTAATTTAATCTACAATAAAAGATATTGTTTGCAAGTTTAGCAAGTAGTTATTAAAATGCGCTTCATAAAACAACATAAAAATATTTTAGTTCGTAATGCTGATATTTGTTCAAATGACAGTAAAAAAATAAGACATAGTTCCTTGTTACCAAATTCTATTCGAGCATTAATAGTTGGTCCTTCAAATTGTGGAAAAACTAACATAATGATTAGTTTGCTGGAAAGTCCTAATGGTCTCAAGTTTGAAAATATTTACTTGTACTCAAAATCTTTATATCAACCTAAATATGAATACCTAAAGAAATTAATTTCACCAATTAAAGGAATGGGATACTACACATTTGCAGAAAACGAGTACGTTGTTCCTCCTAGTGAAGCTAAAAAAATTTAATTATGATTTTTGATGATGTTGCATGTGAAAAGCAAAACAATATACGTGCATATTTTTGTATGGGTCGTCATAAGAACGTAGACTCATTTTACTTGTGTCAAACACGCGGATTCCAAAACATTTGATAAGAGATAATGCTAATGTAATTATTATGTTTAAACAAGATGCGACAAATATGAAACATGTATATGATGATCACGTTGCCAGCGACATGAACTTTGAAATGTTTCAACGAATTTATAGAGAATGTTGGAAGGAAAAATACGGATTTTTGGTGATAAGTAAAGATAATGAACTAAACAATGGTCGTTATAGAAAGTCATTTGATTACTTCATCATAATATAATTTACTGTTCATCAAATGCACCCTGCAGTATTTAATCTGACTTCAAACTTTATACATGTGATTATTGTAACTGATCAGATAAGCAGATCTGATACCTGATAAACTGACCTGATACCTGTTAAACTAACCTGATAAGCTGATCTGATACCTGATAAACCGAGCTGATACCTGTTAAACTGACCTGATAGCTGTTAAGCTGATCTGGTAAGCTGATCTGGTACCTGATAAACTGACCTGATACCTGTTAAACTGACCTGATAAGCTGATCTGATACCTGTTAAACTGACCTGATAAGCTGGTCTGATACCTGATAAACTGACCTGATAGCTGTTAAATTCACCTGATAAGCTGGTCTGATACCTGATAAACTGACCAGATAGCTGTTAAACTGACCTGATAAGCTGATCTGGTACCTGATAAACTGACCTGATAGCTGTTAAACTGACCTGATAACCTGATCTGCTTCCTATTGAACTGACCGGGTAGCTAAAATGAATGAACAAATTCTTAAAGACTTGGTGGCAACAAGAAATATCTTGAAGAAAAAGTTTCGTAGTATAAAAACTGGTGAAATAGATACACATTAGCAATTAACAGATACATTCAAGCCTATCACAGAACCTTTAAAAGAATTTATCAATAGTTCTAAATACGTTGGTAGACCAGTTAAAAAAGAACCGAGTGATAAGGAAACTGGAATTGATGACAATGAAAGTTTGCATCCTCAGAATTTAACAATAAAATTGGAAACGAGTACGCCCAAGAAACTAAGTGAAGAAAAAATTTTTAAGCAATCTAATAGCAAAAGTAGCAGTAATTATGATGAAGATGACTTTTACTCACAAGATTCGAATAATGAAGAAAGTTATCCTGACTTATCACTATTGCAATCGAGAAACGAACTAGATACTTACTATGGTCCACATAAAGATAATAATAACGAATGGAGATTTGGTAATAGCACCATCGAGTTAAATCAAGATAAGATACAGGTTGGTGGACAAATATGGGCTCTCACGCCTGGACTGTTTTCTTTAATTTTTCATAAAACACCAAAAAACTATGACAAATTCGAGCTTCAAATCTATAAAAAAAATATTACTTACTACCAATGCCCACAGGAGAGGCTATAAGTCTGATGGTCAAATCAAAGGGAGCATAGCCCATAAGTACAAACATATTATTGGAAAACTTTTCAAAGGAGACAATCATACAGGCTCATCAGATGTAACAAAAAGTAATTATTTAGGAAGGGGTTTGATGCAGTTTAACCCTCATAATCCAAACTATATATACTGGGATGATCCAAACGAGTTGGTAGATCGACTTAGACTACTGCTTGCATCACAGTCTGCAGGCCATACTAATCACAACAACGAAATTGTCTCAATTATTGAAGAACAACGTGAAGCTAATATAATTGTATAAACTATATACATACATAGATTTTTATATAAAACATGTCTGTTGATAAATTTGGGCATTATATTAACGATAGAAGTGAAGTAATTTCAACCAAAAATGCGCCTAAGTTGTTGGGCTTCTTTATGGATACGAACAAAAACATTGATGTCCAATACAAGAGAATCAAAAATGTTGCAAATGCTCTGGAGGAAAACGATGTTATCAGTAAATTGTTTCTGCAAACTGAACTCAAAAAAAAAGCAACAAGAAGTAGCTTCCAGTTAGAAAATCTTAATGCTCATTTGCAGGATATCAATAAGAAAATGGATGGTAATAAATCACTTTTTGATATGGAAATTGAAGAGCTACGAGAAAAAATTTATAGAATAGAAAATTACATGTTCGTATCAATGGGTGCTAGTGCATCAAGTAGATCACAACACACTTAAAACAGCGTCTGGAAAAATAAGATGTCTTCAAAGAGAAATGTTGTAAATGAATTGCATAAGCAGGCTCGAAAACGTTTTGTACGTCGTAGAGTTGTGATGAAAGGAATAGATGATCTTTGGCAAGCTGATTTAGTTGAAATGGGAAATTATTCCTTAGACAATAGAAATTATAGATTTTTGCTAACTGTAATTGATACATTCTCAAAATTTGCTTGGGCAGTACCTTTGAGAAGAAAGAATGCATTCGAAACAACTCAGGCAATGGAGAATATTTTGAAATTGGGACGAATACTGAAAAACTTGCAAACAGACGATGGTAAAGAATTTTTCAATAAACATTTCAGTCAGTTGATGAATAAATACAATATTAATCACTAATCAACATATAGCACTATGAAAGCCTCAATAGTAGAACGATTCAATAGAACATTAAAAGGAATGATGTGGAAGGAATTTAGCTTAAATGGTTCATATAATTGGATTGATATGTATAGAGATTTACTTGATGCATACAATAGAAAAATTCATCGCACCATTAAAATGTCACCGATTAAAGTAAATTCAACAAATGAAAAACAGCTTTTAAACACAGTATACAGTCATTTAAAGATATATAAAATGTCAAAATTTAATGCAGGAGATCATGTACGCATAAGCAAATATAAAAACATTTTTGAAAAAGGTTATACTCCGAATTGGACAACAGAAATCTTTACAATTAAAAGAGTACAAAATACATATCCTACAACATATACATTAGAAGACTATCGCGGAAATCCTATTAAAGGTGGATTCTATGAAGAAGAACTTTCAAAAACCAGATATCCAAATACATACCTAGTTGAAAAGGTTCTCAAAACTAAAGGACAGAAAGTGTTTGTAGAGTGGCTGGGCTTTGGTAATGATCACAATTCTTGGATAAGAAAAGATGAGATATTGTAAATGGAAGAATGCAATAAATAAACAACAACAACAACAATGGCATCAATATTTAATTTAGTTTAAAATAAGTAAATAAACAATAAATAAAAACTGCTTGTATCACAGTCTGCAGGCCATACTAATCACAACAACGAAATTGTCTCAATTATTGAAGAACAACGTGAAGCTAATATAATTGTATAAACTATATACATACATAGATTTTTATATAACACATGTCTGTTGATAAATTTGGGCATTATATTAACGATAGAAGTGAAGTAATTTCAACCAAAAATGCGCCTAAGTTGTTGGGCTTCTTTATGGATACGAACAAAAACATTGATGTCCAATACAAGAGAATCAAAAATGTTGCAAATGCTCTGGAGGAAAACGATGTTATCAGTAAATTGTTTCTGCAAACTGAACTCAAAAAAAAAGCAACAAGAAGTAGCTTCCAGTTAGAAAATCTTAATGCTCATTTGCAGGATATCAATAAGAAAATGGATGGTAATAAATCACTTTTTGATATGGAAATTGATGAGCTACGAGAAAAAATTTATAGAATAGAAAATTACATGTTCGTATCAATGGGTGCTAGTGCATCAAGTAGATCACAACACACTTAAAACAGCGTCTGGAAAAATAAGATGTCTTCAAAGAGAAATGTTGTAAATGAATTGCATAAGCAGGCTCGAAAACGTTTTGTACGTCGTAGAGTTGTGATGAAAGGAATAGATGATCTTTGGCAAGCTGATTTAGTTGAAATGGGAAATTATTCCTTAGACAATAGAAATTATAGATTTTTGCTAACTGTAATTGATACATTCTCAAAATTTGCTTGGGCAGTACCTTTGAGAAGAAAGAATGCATTCGAAACAACTCAGGCAATGGAGAATATTTTGAAATTGGGACGAATACTGAAAAACTTGCAAACAGACGATGGTAAAGAATTTTTCAATAAACATTTCAGTCAGTTGATGAATAAATACAATATTAATCACTAATCAACATATAGCACTATGAAAGCCTCAATAGTAGAACGATTCAATAGAACATTAAAAGGAATGATGTGGAAGGAATTTAGCTTAAATGGTTCATATAATTGGATTGATATGTATAGAGATTTACTTGATGCATACAATAGAAAAATTCATCGCACCATTAAAATGTCACCGATTAAAGTAAATTCAACAAAAGAAAAACAGCTTTTAAACACAGTATACAGTAATTTAAAGATGTATAAAATGTCAAAATTTAATTCAGGAGATCATGTACGCATAAGCAAATATAAAAACATTTTTGAAAAAGGTTATACTCCGAATTGGACAACAGAAATCTTTACAATTAAAAGAGTACAAAATACATATCCTACAACATATACATTAGAAGACTATCGCGGAAATCCTATTAAAGGTGGATTCTATGAAGAAGAACTTTCAAAAACCAGATATCCAAATACATACCTAGTTGAAAAGGTTCTCAAAACTAAAGGACAGAAAGTGTTTGTAGAGTGGCTGGGCTTTGGTAATGATCACAATTCTTGGATAAGAAAAGATGAGATATTGTAAATGGAAGAATGCAATAAATAAACAACAACAACAACAATGGCATCAATATTTAATTTAGTTTAAAATAAGTAAATAAACAATAAATACGAAACTGATTCTTATAAATCATACTGTGTGTTTAACCTCATTTATTTACAATCAAACAGTCACAATGTCAATAACATTGACTCTGAGCTCCAATTCATCAGAGCTATCTGCTAATTATTTTCCTCCTATTGATTTAAACGGAACCTATGAATGTGCTCTAACTGATTTTGATTCATACAATAGTATCCCAAATGTGGATGTCTACAACAATATATTTCATATCGGTTAACTTTTAATTAAAATACCGATCGGATCTTATGAATTAAATGATATAGTTGACTATATAGAAGAACAATACAAACGATATAGACCAGAAAACAAAATTTTGATTGAAGCTAATAACAATACAATGCAAGTTAAAGTCAGCAGCTCTAAAGAACCAATATATTTTAATAAAGAAAATACAATAGGTAGACTTTTAGGATTCAATAGCAGAATATTAACGCCAAACAAAGAACATTACTCTGATCTTCCAGTGAATATCTTTAAGGTGAATATCTTGAGGATTGAAAGCAGTATTGTGGTTAATACTTATATGAATAATTCTAAAGCTCATACACTACATGAATTTCCGATTAATGTACCGGCTGGATATAAAATAGTTGAGATTCCCAAAAATCTTATTTATTTGCCAGTAAACTCCAGAGAGATAAGTTCACTAGCTCTTCGCGTGGTTGATCAAAACGGCGACTTAATTAATTTCAGAGGTGAGGAAATTACAATACGAATACATTTAAGGACAACTAAGTAATGATAATATACAACACGAGTATATCGAAGAATACTACAGCAACATCTAATCCTCAAACATTACAACCTAAGCAACAATTGAAAAGATCTGTTCGTCAAAAATCGCTTACAGCAGCAAACAAGAGTTTTCTCAAGTCACTGAACTTTAAAGTGAAAACAAAATGAGTTCAATAATAGACATTTTAGATAAACCAATATCTGACTAAAATATAATCCTTCAGTCTTTTAACAACAACGATGAAATAAGAATTTCAATACAAAACCAAGATCTATATGTGTTACCCAGTGAAAGCTATATATGTGGAAGGACTTGTTGTAGACGAAAAAACATCGAAATCTACACCCAACTTTCAGTTGAAAAATAATTTTGTTGCATATCTCTTTGATGAAATCCGCTATGAACTAAATGGTATTGAAATTGATCATACAAGATATTTGGGAGCCACCAGTACCATAAAAAATTTGGTTTCTTTATCACCTACGGAAAGGGTTGTGTTGCAAAATGCTGGATGGAATAAACTTGATAAAATAGATTTTCAAAATAGGAATTTTAATTTCTATGTACCACTCAAACTTCTTTTAGGATTCGCTGAAGACTACAATAAAGTTTTATTAAATGATAAACATGAATTGATACTCTTGCGTAATAAGAACGATGAAGATCTTGTACACTCGAATGTTTCCACTGAGAAAGCAAAACTTACAATTTCACTAATATCATGGAGAATTCCACATGTTCAATTATCTGATCATAGTAAATTGAATATGATCAAAATACTTAATAATGGTGCTGCTATACCAATGGCATTCCGTAGTTGGGATTGTCATATAAATCCACACCTTAATACGGGAGCCAATCACATATGGAATGTTAAACTGGCCGCTAATAAAGAACGCCCTCGTTTTGTCTTGATTGCCTTTCAACAAGAAAACAAGTTTGTTCATTGTGATCTTACTAACTTACTATGACGATCTTAATATAAAATTCAAAAATGAGCGCTATGCGATTCTATATGATATGTATCTAAGATTCCAACAAAGCTACTACATGAAACAACCCCAACCTCTTCTAACAGGTCAAGAGTTTAAAAATATCGCTCCAATTATTGTAGTTGATGTCAGTCACCAAAACGAAACGCTCAATACCGGACCAATCGACATAAAAATTGAATTTGAAACAGCAACAAATATTCCAGCAAAAACATCAGCTTACTGCGTTCTTATTCATGACCGTGTAATAGAATACATACCAATAAAAGGTCAAGTCCGGAAGGTCTTATAAATTAAATAACATGGATGGTGATATTGTTCTTGTAGACTTACAAGGTTTCAAAACTAATTCAAATGACTTCATCGCAAAAGAACTAGCTGTAGTTTTCAGCAACAAGGAATGGTTCAATTTCATCATAAAACCTCCTTTTGATTTCGCATGTTTATCAGCCAAAAAACAGAGAGAAGCAGTTTGGTTAACAAAAAACTATCATCATATTAACTGGAATGATGGATCAGTCTCATTTCAAAGCGTTTACAAGTTTTTAAAATCGAATATAAGAAATTCACAAATATATGTTAAGGGGGGAGAGAAGAAAAAATGGCTGGAAAAAATGGCTGGAAAAAATGGCTGGAAAAAATGGCTGGAAAAAATGGCTGGAAAAAATGGCTGGAAAAAATGGCTGGAAAAAATGGCTGGAAAAAATGGCTGGAAAAAATGGCTGGAAAAAATGGCTGGAAAAAATGGCTGGAAAAAATGGCTGGAAAAAATGGCTGGAAAAAATGGCTGGAAAAAATGGCTGGAAAAAATGGCTGGAAAAAATGGCTGGAAAAAATGGCTGGAAAAAATGGCTGGAAAAAATGGCTGGAAAAAATGGCTGGAAAAAATGGCTGGAAAAAATGGCTGGAAAAAATGGCTGGAAAAAATGGCTGGAAAAAATGGCTGGAAAAAATGGCTGGAAAAAATGGCTGGAAAAAATGGCTGGAAAAAATGGCTGGAAAAAATGGCTGGAAAAAATGGCTGGAAAAAATGGCTGGAAAAAATGGCTGGAAAAAATGGCTGGAAAAAATGGCTGGAAAAAATGGCTGGAAAAAATGGCTGGAAAAAATGGCTGGAAAAAATGGCTGGAAAAAATGGCTGGAAAAAATGGCTGGAAAAAATGGCTGGAAAAAATGGCTGGAAAAAATGGCTGGAAAAAATGGCTGGAAAAAATGGCTGGAAAAAATGGCTGGAAAAATTGGCTGGAAAAAATGGCTGGAAAAAATGGCTGGAAAAAATGGCTGGAAAAAATGGCTGGAAAAAATGGCTGGAAAAAATGGCTAAGCATTCAATATATCTCTATTGTAGCTATCACGACTATGGTGTTTGTGCCTTAAGGAATGCAATTTTACTTAAAAATGAAAGTGTTAACAAACTTTTAAATAAATGCTTATAAAAATTAAAATAAATGTCTTTTTATTTCAAACAAAAAACCTACATACATATTTATTTTTTTCAGAGAACACTCAAACAAACATACACAATGGTTCATTCATTCATTCAAATGGTCAAGGGAATATTTGGGCACGTATGTATATGTGTAAATGAAATAAATTTGTAGATATTTATGTACGCATGAATATGTACATCTTATCACATTTTATACTGACCAGGAAAGCAAAAAAGCGGACTGTCATACGGACTCACCAATCGTCACACACACACACAGCCTGTCTGACAGGCAGACATTCCAATCGCCACTCAGAACACAAAAACACACACACTTAAACATAGCATAAATATTCATATTTTACAAAATACAGAAATCGCACCACCATCCAGATCCAAAAATAAAATCTATCGATGATCGTCATGTATAAAATAAACAAAACATCAGTTTCAATATTTATGCAATAGTAATTTTTTTTTCACAACGTCCTCAAGATCAGAATAATCAAATTATTCCTCCAGACTCAAGCATTGCAAGCAAAAAAGTAAAAAAAACAGTGAATTGCTGGGCGACAAATCTTAAGTAAACACACCAAATTTTAATAAGCAAAAAAATAAAAGAAAAAATCTCACTCCAGCAAGAAGGAACGAACCACAAACATTAAGGGTATCCATATATAACTACCACACTTTTTAAATAGTGTGATTCCTAAAAATGCTTCAAAATTTTTTTATTCACCAGGCGTACACAGTATAAATGGACAGACAGAAATTTCCACGCTCACATACAGACGGACATGTATATTCAAGGTCACATATGGACGGACATGTATTCTCAAGGTCACATATGGACAGACACAAATTCCCACGTTCACATACCGACGGACATGTATTCTCAAGGTCACATATGGACAGACAAAAATCCCACGCCTACCCCAACATTATGTTAAAAAAACAACAATGTGAACGCCCCTATTAAACCGTGAAAAAAAATACACACACGACCACACACAAAATGAAATTTGAGAATTTTGTGAAATTTGAGAATTTTGGCAATTAAAATTGAAAAATTTCAAATTTAATTGCTGAAATTTTATATTTTTAATAGTCCTAGCACATACAGTTCACTACTACTTTTGCAATGTCGTAGATTACTAATTTATGATATTATTAATGGCTGCAATGATTGTCTTGATCTGCCTAATTTTCTACCGTTTTAAAATCCACCAAGGAATCTTAGGATGGGGAAGATTTTTGATGTTCTTTTTCATCGGAATAATTTTGCAATTACGTGCATAAATAATTTACTTATTATCATTTAAATTTGCTTTTTGTTTGTACGTACATTTTTTTTTATAATTCTACTTCGTTAAACGACTTTTATTTTAATCACTTGTTTGTAAGTACCTATGCTAACTCTTGGTCTGTAAGGTTTTTTATTTAGACCATAGACTTAAACAACAGCAATAAAAAAGTCTATAGAATTCATGGCTTTTCCAGAGGTTAATTCAAAAAATAATTATAAGGAGAAAGGGAGGTACTAAAGAATGTATTAAATTCTTTGGGAGGCAATGAAAAATCTGTTGAGCTGTGGAAAGGAATGTGAGGCGTTCTGTTAATGTATGTATGTTTATTTACTCAATAAATATTCTTTTTATTTAGTAATGGATGGACTTGAAGGGTGCAGTAAACACATAAGTTTATGAACGCCAGATGAGAGCTTATAAATCAAACAGTCGGAGGAGCAAATACTCAAAATTGTAATTGTAGATGTCGTCGATGGTGATGAGAATATACCGGAAGCGGCCCTTGATTTTCATATACCCAGCAACAGCACTGATGCTTGCGAGGTATTAAAATTAGTTTTCTTATAACTGACATTCCTTCAGTGTTTTTTGCTAAATTTACTATTTGACATATTGTAATTTTGTTTAATATATGTAAATGAAATTTATATCTTGTTGGTTAAGCAATTTCTATATGCATTGGTAGTTTTTCAAATCCTTAGTAGACTTCAACCACATTTTTAGAAATATTCAAATATCTCATCTTATGCAAAGATTTTCATAAGCCATTTGAGAATTTTTAAAATCACATTGCGAAACTTATACACAAAGAAGTAAGCAAATAATTTTTATTCGATATGAATTTATTTTTAATACGTTTTCAACCTAATATGTAAGCATCGGATACAACCTTTTTACTGCCATTTCAACCATGAATAAATTTTCTAGCTGGGGATTGTGTTAAATTGAATAGTCGTTTACTTTCATTTCCTGATCTATAACCACTGGGATAGAATAAATATGTAAGTAATAAGAGCAACAATTGCCTCGTTATACGATATTAAATGTGAAACTCATAGTTTGACAGTTTTACGTACATAAGAGAGCCATGAATGATTATCCCTGTCCGCTTCATATCTCTCAAGCAATTTACGGCTAATTCAGCTAATTCTTACATGCAAATTTAGCAAATATCGTCCAAATATACTTACTTTGCTTTTGTTTTATTGGAATATTCCAAAAAAAATGTAATCAGTAATGCCTCTTTTCATTCGTGTTTATGAAAATTTTTTTTTTCACAAATCGAGAAACGGTGATAGTTCTTGTTCCGCTCTGCTCGATGTGGAAACTTCTGCTACTGGTCAAAAGCATTTCAAATCAGTTCAGACTTTGTTAATAGAATGATCATTTCACATCAATCCAGGGTTTTTAGCTAAATGAGAACTATCGATAACTATCATAAATCGTTTAACACCAGCGTTGTCGAATTCTGGAAGATTACTCAAAAATATTAATAATAATAATAAACGTGCTCGTGAAATTCAAAGAGCATTTTGCCTCTTTCACGATCAATATTATCAGCCAAGTGAGCAAGTAATTCTTCTGATTATTGATCGTTCTTGCATTATTCTCTTGCATATTATATCTCGTTTCGAACCAATCAATCCTTCATCCTTGTATTTTTCGAAATCCACAAGGAGAAGTCGAGCGCTTAATTTTTGTTATCAAAAATTAATCAACTGAAGCAGGTTATATACTGTTCTAGTAAATTGCCACATAGTGATATTGAAGCGTGCTCGCAGCGCATACCATACAAGCAAAATAGCTCAATATTCGTTATATAAAAAATTTTGTACGGATGAATTCATTTTATACTGATATTATTCTGAAAATAGAAATTAGGGAACATTCATATTATTTTTATTACAAAGCATCGTTAATATAAGGTATTTTTATTTAAATGTTTGGCAATAAGTTATTTCAATAAATAGTGTTTTAATAAATATACCATATACAAAATTTTTCAAATGAACCATACAGAATACCAGCAAGCTGGTGAAAATTTGCGCGATTTAACACTCTGTATTATTTGCAGAATGTCACAACTTAAAAAATTACCTACCGAATTATAATAAAGAAATGTATTCCACCAATATCATTATTTTAATTTCGCGTGATACATAATTTAAACATTACTTTGCACAATGGGTACCGCATACATAAAGAGTGATATATTAGCAACTTTCTTTTTGGCATCTGAACTTCCTTCGTGTAACATATTAGTGTTAAATATGTTCAGTTCGACCTAGGTTGACCGTTAGGAATAATTGAAAAGTTGCACAAAAGAGCGTTTCATAAAAATAAAGTGGCGCAAAATAGTAATTTAAGAATGTATGCACATATTTATATGTCACACATTTTTTAAAGTTTTTTAATAATAAAATGCATAACGAAAGAAGAAAAAAAATTTCAACAATTGCAGAATCCCTCTTTATCAGATTTCAATACATATACAATTGTATTATATGTATTTGCTTACACATATGTTTTCATGTATACTGAAGAAATTTATTTAATTTTAAAATACAGGCTGTCGTATGCAGCCACGATCAAAGTAAAAAAAAGGAAATGTTATGATATTTTAAAATATTTAAATATTTTCAACTAAATACCAGTGAGCTTTTTATTTTTATTCCATTTATTTCTTGGCGCCATTTATCATATTAGTTATTCGAATATATTACTTCAAAATTTGTTTCTCAATGCTTATACTACTTTTTTGAAATTTCATTTCTAAATTCGAATTCTTTAAATTACAGAATTTTATCCTAAAAAAGGTTAACATTTTTGATTTCAAAGCGATTTTTTATAAAAATAATAAATAAAATTTATAATATATTGGAACCTAAATGCTTTTTGTGCGAACCTTAAAAAAGCCTCATAAAAGTCTCAAAACGATAAAAAGGGGCAAAATTGCGATCAGACGAATGATAGCTCTGGATCGGCTTACAAACGAACGATTGTTGAATGTTATGAATATTTATGCTCGTTTAGGAGGGCGCATCGTGCGGAAAATTGAAATAAGCGACGAAGTTCAGTTTTGCTTGAATGGATACGTGAAAAAGCAAAACTGCTTTATTTGGCATGAAGAGCAACCCTAAGCCCTAAAAATTTGCTATTTAATGTAGAATATTGGCCAGTGGAATTATTGTACCGTACTTTTTATTGACGAAGCCAGGAACATTATTGTGATTTTTTTATATTTTGACTAAAATGGAAGAACTAGAATTGGCTGACATATGGTTTCGAAACGACTGTGCCACATGCCACAAAGCTAGCTCGGTGAACAAAAATATTTTTCTGTTCTAATGCCTTTAAACTACTTTTGTGGGACTCTTTTAAAGCGCTACCATACTCCACCAATATATTCATGATATACGGTCACATGAAATAATCATTAAATATATCGTTTTATCGACACAAATAAAGATATCATATATTTCTCTATATTTTATGTGTTTTATTTTTAA
>OY776281.1:13801443-13808943 GCA_963675445.1 Linnaemya vulpina
TTCTTAAGTGGCTCAGTTGAATGTGATAACAGTTCCTATTTACACAAATTTTATTATGAAAAGCAATCCGAGAACTGTATTAAGCTGATGTTAACACTTTTTTGTTTTAATACCCGTGTTACCGTTTGAATATTTTCTTCATGTCCCATTTTTCTGAATTTTTTGTTCCATTATACATTCAGTCAAACTTTTTTGGTTTGAATTTTATACTTAAATATATGTGAACGTTTTTTTTTCCAATTTTCATTGGTAGCTCAAGTCAAAGCTCAAATTGTATGTGATTTTTATTTTAATGAACATTTAATTTTTGCTATATTAATATTTATATAGGCTAATTGTTCTTAGTTAAAATCTCAGAAGGACATGATGATAAATATTCCTAATCACAAAGGAAAATCAACATCAGTTTTATTCAACTTACACAGCAGAGCAGAACAGCTGTTTTCGAAAGTCGCTACACTTTCATCATCAGTGCTCATGTGTATTGTGTTTGTCACCACTTTTTAGGTGGCTCAGTTGAATGTGATAACTGTTCTTATTTACACAAATTTTATGATGAAAAAAAATCCGAGAACTGTATCAAACTGATGTAAACGCGTTTTTGTTTTAATACCCGTGTTACCGTTTGAATATATTCTTCATGTCCCATTTTTATAATTAAAAATATTTTTGTGATTTTTATTTTAATGAACATTTTATTTTTGCTATATTAATATTTATATAGGCTAATTGTTCTTAGTTAAAATCTCTTCGAAAGTCGCTACACTTTCATCATCAGTGCTCATGTGTATTTTGTTTGTCACCACTTCTTAAGTGGCTCAGTTGAATGTGATAACAGTTCCTATTTACACAAATTTTATTATGAAAAGCAATCCGAGAACTGTATTAAGCTGATGTTAACACGTTTTTGTTTTAATACCCGTGTTACCGTTTGAATATATTCTTCATGTCCCATTTTTCTGAATTTTTTGTTCCATTATACATTAAGTCAAACTTTCTGAGATTTTAACTAAGAACAATTAGCCTATATAAATATTCATATATAGCAAAAATAAAATGTTCATTAAAATAAAAATCACTTACAATTTGAGCTTTGGCTTGAGCTACCAATGAAAATTGGAAAAAAACGTTCACATATACTTAAGTATAAAATTCAAACCAAAAAAGTTTGACTTAATTTATAATGGAACAAAAAATTCAGAAAAATGGGACATGAAGAAAATATTCAAAGGGTAACACGGGTATTAAAACAAAAACGTGTTAACATCAGTTTGATACAGTTCTCGGATTGTTTTTCATAATAAAATTTGTGTAAGTAGGAAATGTTATCACATTCAACTGAGGCACCTAAAAAGTGGTGACAAACACAATACACATGAGCACTGATGATGAAAGTGTAGCGACTTTCGAAAACAGCTGTTCTGCTCTGCTGTGTAAGTTGAATAAAACTGATGTTGACTTTCCTTTGTGCCTAGGAATATTTATCATCATGTCCTTCTGAGATTTTAACTAAGAGCAATTAGCCGATATAAATATTAATATAGTAAAAATATTTTTAAATAATTGTATCTAATGAAAGATAGATGCTTGTATATTTAGTTTTATAATTTTGTTTTTTTAAAGCAAGAAATTCATTACAGTCTTATGCTGTTTTAACCTGTTGAAAGCATTTCAGTTCTTTTAAATATTTTTTGGTCTCTTCATATTAAGGACTGCTCACACCTATTACTCATATATATTGCTGGTTTTATGTTCAATTTAAACTGTTTGTTTTAATTAAATTTTTTAATATGTTTAATAAATATTTAATGCAAAATATATAAACTTAATTTTTTATACTTTCTACTATTTGGAAATGCGCTGGAACAAGCATTTATCTCATCCTAAAAACATAAATAAGCAGATATAGAACATACATATAACAATAAATTTCACGATAATGGAATACATATATATATATATATATATATATATATATATATATATTTGTATATATATATATATATATATATATATATATATATATTTGTATATATTTTGGGGAAAAGAAATAAAATCATTGATACAAATTGTTAAAGTGCATTTTAATAAAGCTTTAAAAAAACCGTAAGAAAATAAAAAAGGAAAAGTGATCAGTGAGTTCTTGTTGTGACTTTGATGTTTGTTTTTAAGCTTCTCATTTATTAATGTGGAAGTTTGAAATAAATATCTTTAGTTATTCTAAGAAATGTTGGGTAAAGGTTCCCTGATGATGTGCATTGGCCCCAGTGAAATGCGCATATTTTTTTGTAAAATTTTGGGAAAAAAGAAACAGCACATAATTAAAATTGAAGAGTTTAAAACGACAATTCCCCAAAATATACACTAAAAAGAGGTATTGTTTTAATGTTCTAAATCTTTAAATAATTATAGGGGGATTATTTTAGAGTTTTCATACTAATAACTATCATAAGCATTGTTGAACAGCTCTTGGCAAGCTGAATATTTTCGCACTGTGGAAAATTAAATCCTGAGAAACAAATGAGTTTTATAGTCTCATTCAACAATATTAGATGAGTGAATGAATTTTTAGTTTAACCTGTAGTACATTTATATGACTTTTTGAAACCTTTTTATTGTTCCGAACTTACATTAAACTTTGTTGTAAAAAAAAGAAGATACATACATATATGATGTACATTGGCTCCAAAGAAATGCGCGTAGGAACTAGTAAAAAACCCCTCATTTATCCACTCTGAAAAAATCGCCAAGATTAGGATGACATTGCAGAGAGAGATCAATAAAAAGTAGCGATATGTAAAAATCTGGGCTAGAGCTGTACAGCTTATTAACCCACTTGGCGCAACTGTCCTTTTAAAAGAACACCAAAAATGAGACAATTGTATCGTGATGCACGTGTATTTATTCATTAGTTTTTTGAATATTATTATTGTTTATACTTTGTTATGTAGATTCGAAATTTAAAAAGATCAGAAGATGAAAGCAGTTCAGCGTATTTAGATTTTTAATTAGTGCTTTGCGAAACATTGTTTTTCTTTATAGTGTGTAATGGAAAAAAATTTAAGTAAATCTTTTACATCCAGTTAATTGTGATTTTTTCTTTCAAAAACAAATAAAAGAAGTATATGAATTTAAAAAAAGCCAATGAAGTGCATATATAAGGGTATATTGCAGTGTAAAGTTCACTGACCTTTTAAAAGGACAGTTGCAAAATATGGTATACATTTTTATTAGTTTCGTTGTATATTAGAAATTTTCGTTGTAAATCGAGCCAAAAGGCATTAAAGCGCAACGAAATTTTAGAACAGCTTGACAAATGATGAGTATCTTGGCACTATTTATCTATTACCGCGCGAAAGCGCTACCGTTGACGTAACGGATGAAGATAGTGTGTGCCTAAACAATTTGCATGGCATTCAGCTACATGCAGAAGCAGAAATGAGGCTCAACAATATATCTAACTATAAGACCGACGACGAGAGTGACAATAACATTCCTTTAGTGGAGATATTCAACCGGAAAATGGTTGAAAAGTCAAGGACATTGTGAAAATATGGATCATTCAACTATTAGAAGAGTTTTTGATAACGGGTTACTTGAATCATTTAAAAGATTTACAAAAAGGGGTGAGACAAGTTCGGCCTCCAACCTGCATTTATATTCTCAATTTGATGGACAAGAGCATCTAGTTTAGCACAAAGAACATCAAACTCCTTGCAACTTTTGCCATAAGACGGCCAACTCTTTTTGCAACAAGTGCAATGTTGCGTTGAACCCATAGGATTGCTTCTAGGCGTATCATACCCCAACGTGAAATATTAAAATATTTTCAATTGAAAATTGTTTTCCCTTTTAAGCAAAAGAAGCAATTTCATAAACTTTTTTTAACTTCAGTACAAATTTAAAAAAAAAAAAAAAATATGAATGTAGTGTATTTTGCTACTGTCCTTTTAAAAGAACACCCGATTCCGGGAAAACTATAGGTTTTAAGAAAAAAATTATTTTAATATAATAGGTCTAGAATCATGTGAACTTATGAATTTCCCAATAAAAATTTGTTTTCAAAAAAAGTTTTTTGCGGCGCTATCTAGGTTAAAGATCTAGTTCAATGGAGCAATCCACTCAACTGAGCTACGTGAAGTACACAGTTTGTTGAGCGCCTATTTACCATAGTCCATGTTTTTTTTTTTTTGTTTATGATGTCTGGCACGATCTAAACTTTTTTGATTCGCTTCGTCAAAATGTTTTATTATGGCCCTGCTCAGGAAACAATTGATTATTGTACAATAATTAACCTGTCATGAAAATTAGTTACTGAACTAATTAAACGATCTATTTCAATAAAGTGAAATGAAAGGCAAATAGCGCTAATTTAGAAGAGTTGAAAGCACAACTCTGGACTACAGCTAGGATATGTATAGAGCTGAAATATTTCCAAGCATCGTGATATAAACGATGCATGGTAGGCAGGGTAAGCTGTGAAATATTATTGTACATGAGAGCCCACCAAGAGTTGTGTAGTCTTCACTCTAACAGATATATTATATCGAAACCCTTCCTACAGTTATCCAATATCTTTCTAATAGGATCGTAATATGAATCTTAAACAGAATAAGTCCTCAACTGTAAAAAAACATTGTCAAAAACTCTATAAAATATTTTTTTTATTTTCTTTCGTTATTATGCTTTACAAAATGTATGAAATTATATTAAACTACCGTAATATTGTTAAGAAAATTATTACCAGAAACTGAGAGCATAAGAAAAGATGCACACAAAAGAAAAATATAATTTATCTCGCGACTGCTTTCTACGGCAGCTTTTCATGTAGAATTGTATTTCAAATAAGAATTGCAGGCATAATTCTATTAGAACATGTATTTAGCATTAATAATTGTCTACACTGAACATATATTCTCAGAATTATAATTATGATATCATAAATATTGCAGCCTTATTGTATAAATACAATTTGTTAAAGCTTCTGCATTTGAAGTTTCTGGGTGAAATCTAGAAGCTTGGTGAATAATGCGTTTGGCATTCGTCAATGCCATTGCAAAAGTCATTGCCAAATCAACCTAAAATACAATTATAATTAATATGATTTCAATTATATTATAAATGAGCAAAGAGAGGCCGTATCCAATATGTTAAAACAGGCGGTGTCAATGGGCATTAAAATGTTGCTCGCTTTGTGGAATACTGTGACAAAATCTTTTCCAAGGTGAAACCACAACTCTTAGTCTCATTATAATATAAAATTATAGGAATATAGGACACTACCCATGTCGCTTCCAACACTTTGGAAAAACCGAATAAACAAGGTGCAACTTCGAGGTTTCAGAATGATTTACCCTCTTCAGCAACAGATCTTTTATCTTTTTTATTGGGCCTTTGGCTTGCATATATATATATATATATATATATATATATATATATAATATTAATAATAAACTAATTTTTTGACTTATTGTCATTGTACTATTATAATATGAAATTTATGTGTTGGGTGGTTAAGCAATGTCTATATGCATTTCATTGGCACTTCTTCCCAAATCTTCAGTAGACTTCAACCACAGTTTTGCAAAGTTTCAAACTTCTCAACTTATTAAAAGACTTCCAAAAACCATCTGAGAATTATGTTAAATAAATTAACTATAAAAATTCACAAACGATTTCAAAAAATCACATTATAATAAGTGTAGCAGGCTATGAAACTTATACATAATATATATACATATATATATACATATATATATATATATATATATATATATATATATCGTCTACTAACGATTTGGTAAGAAGTGCCAATGAAATGCATATAGACATTTCTTAACCACCCAACAAATAAATTTCATATTATATATATATATATATATATATATATATATATAAAATATATGTTTATGTGTATAAATATATATATATATATATATATATATATATATATATATATAAAATATATGTATATGTGTATAAATAAATATATATATACACTAATTTTTAATATCTCCTATAAATAGCGTAATATTTGAATTTGTATTGATTTAGTTCAATTATATACTATTCTGCTTAAATAGTTTGTAAGGAAATTGTCTATAGACTAATCTAAATAAATAAATATATATATATATATATATATATATATATATATGTATCTGTATATATATATACATATATATATATATATATATATATATATATCTATATATATATATATATATATATATATATATATATAGATACATATATATATATATATATATATATATATATATATATATTTATTTATTTATTTAGATTAGTCTATAGACAATTTCCTTACAAACTATTTAAGCAGAATAGTATATAATTGAACTAAATCAATACAAATTCAAATATTACGCTATTTATAGGAGATATTAAAAATTAGTGATTAAAAAAAGCTATGACGTTACGTTCGAAGATAAAAAGATTCTGCGAAAAATCTATAATATGATACATTTCATTAAAGCAAGTACATAGTTTTCTAAGAGGATCTGACATTTCATAGTTAATACAACAAGCAGCAACATAGAGTGGGTTAAAAGAACGAAGTGAACGTTGAGGAATTTTGAAACATATATTGTTCAGTAAAAGTTCAGAGTTTGTGTTACCACAGATAAGATTAACCACAAAAGAGGTGTTGAGCATTGGTCTCCTGCTCTTTAAAGTAGGAAGATTAATTTCAGCTAATCTCGTAGAGTATGATGGAAGATCCATCCGATTTGTATAAACAGGCCGAAAATTAGAAATTGTTTTTGAACGGATTCACGACGTTCAATATGAACGTTATACACTGGATCCCAAATTATGCTACCATATTCCAAAATTGGCCGAACTAATGCAATATACAATGTTTTAGTGACATATGGTTTATTAAACTGTTTTGCCCATCTTTTAATGAATGCAAGTATACTGCGGGACTTATTAACAGTCATAGTAATGTGTTGGACCAAATTAAGTTTACTATCGAGTAAAATTCTCAAATCCATGACTTCGAAAAGCGTTTCTAAATTATAACCATCTAAGTTATAGTTGTGAAAAGGGCTGTGTGATCTTGGGAATCGCACATGATTACATTTGTTCAAATTTATTTGCATTATGTTTAGTTTACACCAAATATAAAAATTGGTTAAATCCTTCTGCAACAATTGATGATCAGATAGATGTTTTATGTCGCGTCATATTTTTACGTCGTCCGCATACATCGATATATTACAGTATTTTATTGCTTCTGGTAGATCGTTGATAAATAGAAGGAAAAGAATTTGACCAAGGTGACTCCCCTGCGGAACACCAGAAATTACAGGAATAACCCTTGAAACCGTAGTGTTAAATATTACAGATTGTGTCCTGTTTAACAAATAAGATTTAATCCCACATAATAAATTATTATTAAAACCCATTATTTCTAATTTCTTTTTAAACAACTAGGATCGGTTATATATTATTTAAAAACAAAAAGGGGTAAACACA
>OY776281.1:13813943-13821443 GCA_963675445.1 Linnaemya vulpina
CTTTGGTTAGCATATATATATATATATATATATATATATAAATTTTATATATATATATATATATATATATATATATATGTACATTATATATATATGTACATATATATATATATATATATATATATATATATATATATTTATATATATATATATATATATATATATATATATTTATGTATATATATATATTTAGATTAGTCTATGGACAATTTCCTTACAGACTATTTAAGCAGAATAGTACATAATTAAACTAAATCAATACAAATTTAAATATTACGCTATTTATAGAACATATTAAAAAGTAGTGATTAAGAAAAGTTATGACGTTACGTTTGAAGATAAAAAGATTATGCGAAAAATCTATAATATTGTTACGTTTTTAGACCTTTTCGTAAAAACGGTTTTTTTACTTATCCTTCAAGGATTCGTTTAATTGCATCAAATTAAAACACAGGCAAATTAATTTTAGAAATATAATGCGGAAACACTTTATTTATTACTTTATTAACACGAGTATTTCTACAACTAAACACTTAGCGATGTTAACACGCCTATATTTGAAATCACACTCTCTGGGTGAGCTCTGGCAGCGTCTTTATATAGCAAAGTGACGTCGACTGGTAACTTCGCGAAGCTTCTGGGCATGGTTGTTGTTGGTTGTACTTTACTTAACATGTAGCTATATACGTGTGTTTGTATACATGACAATGCTCACTTGTGTGTTTTGCCAATGGTAACTATGTGTGGTTGTATGTATGAGTGTTCTGTGTGTTGTGTAGTTTTGTTTCTTCTTCTGCTATGTGTATATGGCTGTGTATACTTGTCAACATGTTTAGCTTTATTAGCAGCGAATACTTGCGTACAAGATCATTACGAATAACATCTCTTAGCATTTATGTTGCTAGGTTTTTCGTTGTTGTTATTTGCTTTTATTATTGCTATAGCCTCGAATGAAATTGTATATTCTGGAGCATTCCATTTCCGTTAATTTGAATATTATCTATATTGTGTTGACCAGGGTTGTAACATTTTGACAACTAGAGATTAATTGGCAGTGCTGCCAAGTACATATAGCCACATTGTTGTTTTATTTAAATCTATTTCTAATCTTTGTAACACTGCCGCCCACTTAAGCCTGTTCGACCCGAATAGGCATACAATCACCTCTTCCATAGGGCGCCAATCTTTCGTGATGTACTATCTTCATTTTCGTCCTTGGGCTATTATACTTCTGTATACGGTATACAACGTCATTCACTCTCTTAATCACTTTATACGGGCCATCCCAGTGAGTCTGTAATTTTGGGGACAATCCTTTCTTCCGTTGTGGGTTATAAAGTAAAACCAATTGCCCTTCAACAGGTAGTTTTAATTCCGTACCGAAGATAGTTTTGGCTGGCGTTCTCGATGTTGACTCGTGTACAGCTGACCTATATGCCATCAAAAATTTGGGGATGTGCTCGTCCCAATCCCTCTAATGGTTGCTTACTACTTTTCGTAGGTACTCTTCTAAGGTGCGATTGAACCTTTCTACCATGCCATCAGACTGTGGATGCAACGGCGTCCTTCTGGTTTTCTTTATCCCATATAACTCGCACATTTCCCTGAATATGGCAGACTCAAAATTCCTTCCTTGGTCGGAACGTAATTCTATTGGGACACCATAGCGACATACCCAGTTGTTGACGAATGCATTTACAATTGTCTTTGCTTCCTGGTTAGGTATAGCATATACCTCTAGCGATTTACTGAAATAGTCCATTACCACAAGTACATAACGATTTCCGGCTTCAGTGACGGGAAAGGGACCTGCTACATCCATTGCGATCCGCTCGAATGGTGCTCCTGAGTTGTATTGTTGTAGCTTCTTCTTACTGGGCCTTTGGCTGCTATGCACTGTGGGCAGTTTGCTATCCAGTTGGCTACGGCTTGTTGACATGCAACCCGATAAAAACGCTGCTTCAGTTTCTCAAGTGTTTTTGTTACTCCAAGATGACCGCCACTAGGTCCATTATGAAACTTCTGTAAAACTTTACTTATCTTGGAGTATGGCACAACTATTAAATTTTAAGTTGTTTTGCCATCTACACTTTCCCATACGCGATATAAACACCCTTTTATTACCTCGAGGATGTTCCACTGAGCCCAATAAGACTTGGCGAGTGGGCTTTCAGCCGAAATTTCATTCCGAGACGGTTGTCTGCCCTCTTCTCTGGCCGCTATAATTTTCCTTAGTATGCTGTCGTCCCTCTGTGCTGCTGACCAGTCTTCATCAGGGCCGATGTGCATTAGCCGAACATCAACAACGCCTTCCTTTTGCTCGGTTCTAACACAATGTTTACACTCTGAACAGCAGGGACTTCTTGAAAGAGCATCCGCATTGTTATGCTTTGTGCCCCTTCTATGCTCAATGCTAAAGTCGTAGCTCTGCAGGATCTCAATCCACCTTGCCAGTTGCCCTTCAGGATTTTTAAACTGCAATAGTCATCTCAGAGCAGAAGGATCGGTCCTTAATGTAAAGTGTTGACCATACAGGTACTTATGGTAATGTTTAATACATTCCAGTACCGCCAGAAGCTCACGTCGTACCACACAGTAGTTCCTCTCAGGTTTTGAGAGTACACGGCTATAGTACCCTATGACCTCAGTGCCATTAACTACTTTGGATAGCACACCCCCTATGCCATAAACGCTCGCATTAGTATCCAGCACAAATTTTTCTCCAGCTATGTGATTCGCTAGCACTGGTGACGTACATAATATTCCTTTGAGTTTCTGGAATGCATTTTCCTGTGGCTCGCCCCAATGGTATGATCTCGACTTCTCTGTCAGCTCATGTAGGCTTGCAGCTACACTGCCAAAATTCGGCACAAAACGTCAGTAGTATGTACAAAGCCCCAAAAAGCTGCGCAATTCATAAAGATTTTTAGGTTGATGCCAGTCCCTTACTACTTTTATTTTATCTTCATCTGTTGAGATTCCGTCTGCTTAAACACGATGCGCCAAATACTTTACTTCTTTCTGGAACAATGCACATTTCTTCAAGCTGAGTTTCAATCCAGCTGATGATATCCGTTGAAGAACTTCTGCCATGTTTTTGAGGTGTTCATCAAAAGTTTTCCCCATCACGATTATGTTATCTAGATATACCAAGCATGTCTTCCAGTGAAGTCCTATCAGTTTCTTCTCTATTAGGCGTTCAAATGTGGCCGGAGCATTGCAGAGACCAAATGGCATGACTTTGAACTGCCATAATCCGTTACCGACACTGAAGGCAGTTTTCTCCTTGTCGTCCTCTGCAATCTCCACTTGCCAATATCCACTTCGCAAGTCCAGAGTAGAGAACCATTTGGTACCAGCTAGCGTGTCCAACGTGTCATCGATTCTGGGGAGCGGATAATTGACCTTCTTGGTTATGTCATTTAGCTTCCTGTAGTCTACGCAGAATCTAGTACTTCCATCTTTCTTTTTAACTAAGACTACGGGCGAACTCCAAGGACCAGAAGACGGCTCAATTACGCCATCACGCTTCATTTCACTTACAAGTTCTTTTACTTTATCTCGCTTTGCTAGGGGTACGCTTCTGGGTGGCTGTTTAATCGGCCTAGCTTCGCCTGTGTTAATGTCATGTTTAACCAATGCAGTTCTACCCTGGCTTTGGCTTCCCATGGCGAAGATACTGGCATGCCTTTTTAGTGACTGTTTGGCTTTATTTCTATCTGTCTCTGATAGACCTTCTACCCATTTCCCTACGTATTCCTCAAATTGTTCACGTTCTTTTGCGGAAAAATTAGTAGGCTCTATCTTCTTCTCGAAGTTTATTATTGCCTCTGCTGGAGTACACTGGCCAACATCGGAATTTTCTTTGATGACTTTTACATGGTCTGATAAGTTAAGCACTTTAATAGGGACTATTCCTCCTTCACTAGTTTCCACTAGAGCTTTCGCTGTTATAAGCTCTCTCTTTAGATCTGCTGGCTCTACAACCCACAACCGATTGTCCTCACAATCACCCTTCGTACGCTCCCATATGACTGTTTCAGACTGCGGTGGTAACGTCTGACTCTCAATAGCAAATACTTTTGTTACTTGCGGTTTGCTGTCATATCCAACATCAAGGGGTATTTCTACATTACGCCATATCATCAGCTGTTGTCCCATATATAGATTAATGCCATGGTTAATCATAAAATCGGCTCCAATAATAACCTCATCGACAATATCGGCAACAATAAACACATGTCTCACGTTGATGTTGGCTATAGTCACCTTCACTTCAATCTTACCATAGACAGTGGCAGGCTCTCCAATAGCTGTACGTAGTCGTATATTGCTTAACCGCTCGCATTTCCCCTTTACTATAACGGGCCTTATTACTGACTGCGATGCCCTTGTGTCTATGGTAAGTACGTGCTTTTCCCCGTTGATGTGTCCGGACGCAGTGAGGTTGCTATTTTTCTGCTGCAATACTGATATGGAGATTGTGAGGCCCTCGTTTGTGAGAGCTAGCTCTTGCCCCTTAGTGCTAGCTCGTTTTAGTTTAACGGGGACTCTTGCGATGTTGTTTGGCTCACCCTTTTGCTGTTTCTTGTTAGCGAAACAGATCTAACTCTCTTCCCTGATGCTTTGCGGCTGCGCTGAAAATGACCGATCTTTCCGCAATTAAAGCACTTAGGCTTTTCTTTGGTAGCACTTTCTGCCATCAGTTAACGCATTGCCTCCTTACAGCTAGCACCTAGGTTGTTATCCTCCTCAGTCAAAACCTCCACATTCCGCTCTTTATATATCTGTGGCTTGAAAACCATCCTTGCAGTCTCTTGAGCCAGCGCAAATGAAGCAGTTTCAGCGAATGTGGATTTCTGCGTAGCGCACACCGCCAGTTTAACATCAGAGTTGCGAATGCCGTTAACGGTCTCAATTTTAAAGTGGTCCAGGAACGAGTGACTCTTGCCTGGATATGTGAGCTGCACTAAACGTTCGATTTCCATTGCGAAATCTTGTAGAGATTCGTTAGGCTTCTGAACTCTAAATCGCAATTCCATTCTGTATAAATCGCGCTTGTGCTCACCACCATACTTGCGCTGCAATGCTGCCATTATTTCATTATAGTTGTTTCTGCTGCTTACTGGCACAGTCTCAAGTACCTTTGCGGCTGTACCCTTTAAGGACAAAATCAACTCTATGGCCTTTTCTTCAGCATCCCATCCATTTCTGCTAGCAACCGTCTCGAACTGGAATTTGAAGATGCCCAGTGGTACGCTGGCAGAAACGTACGCAGAAACCTCCGCAACTGCTCGTACTGGCCCGCCACTACACTCCAGGTTATGCACTTTGTCCTCTAGAGAATGCAATTTCCCTTCGAACTCCTTTGCATGCTGTTCCAGGCCACCGCTTTCTAGATGTTGGACTCTATCCGCCGGCTCTGAGAATTTATTCTCAATAGAATTCACCCTCCTGTTAATGGCTTCAGAAACCTCTACCAGAGTCTCGTTCGTGGATTTATTTGACTCCTATATTTCGGCTACAAGCTTTTCCTGCATCTGCTGATAGTTCTGTTTTATTTCGGCTACAGCTTGTCACTGCTGATCCTTGATGCCTCCTGCATCTGCTGAGAGTTTTGTTTTATTTCAGTTTGTGCATCACTGATTGCTTTTATCTGCTGAGAGTTCTGTTTCATTTCGATCATCATAGCAGCGAACATTGAATTCATGTCCATGCTGCTGGTAGTTGCAGGAGGGCATACCTGCACATCGTCTTTGTCCTCAAACTCGTATGTCCCGATGTCCATGCCGCGATTCTTCAACTCATCTATAAGCCTCTTCTGCAGTTCAGCCTTGTTACCTGGAGTTGGAAATTCCAGCTTACTGAGCTCCTTTTTCAGCTGTTGAACTTTTAGCTTATAAAATTTCATGATTATTTATTTTAATTTTTTTTAATGTCCTTTTTTTTCTTAAATTCCAATGTCCTTTTAATTATTTTTGCAATCCCACTTCTGACACCAATTGTTACGTTTTTAGACCTTTTCGTAAAAATGGTTTTTTTACTTATCCTTCAAGGATTCGTATAATTGCATCAAATTAAAACACAGACAAATTAATTTTAGAAATATAATGCGGCAACACTTTATTTATTACTTTATTAACACGAGTATTTGTACTACTTAACACTTAGCGATGTTAACACGTCTATATTTGAAATCACACTCTATGGCTGAGCTCTGGCAGCGTCTTTATATAGCAAAGTGACGTCGGCATGGTTGTTGTTGGTTGTACTTTACTTAACATGTAGCTATAGACGTGTGTTTGTATACATGACAATGCTGACATGTGTGTTTTGCATGTGTGGTTGTATGTATGAGTGTTCTGTGTGTTGTGTAGTTTTGTTTCTTCTCCTGCTATATGTATATGGCTGTGTATAATTGTGAACATGTTTAGCTTTATTAGCAGCGAATACTTGCGGAAAAGATCATTAAGAATAACATCTCTTAGCACATATGTTGCTAGGTTTTTCGTTGTTGTTATTTGCACTTATTATTAGCACAGCCTCGAATGATCTTGTATATTCCGGAGTATTCCATTTCCGTTAATTTGAATATTATCTATATTGTGTTGACCAGGGTTGTAACATTTTGACAACTAGAAATTAATTGGCAGTGCTGCCAAGTACATATAGCCACATTGTTGTTATATTTAAATCTATTTCTAATCTTTTTAACAATATGATACATTTCATTAAAGTAAGTACATAGTTTTCTAAGAGGATCTGACATTTCATAGTTAGTACAACAAGCAGCAACATAAAGTGGGTTAAAAGAACGAAGTGAACGTTGAGGAATTTTTAAACATATATTGTTCAGTAAAAGTTCAGAGTTTGTGTTACCACAGATAAGATTAACCACAAAAGAGGTGTTGACCATTGGTCTCCTGCTCTTTAAAGTGGGAAGATTAATTTCAGCTAATCTCGTAGAGTATGATGGAAGATCCATCCGATTTGTATAAACAGGCCGAAAATTAGAAATTGTTTTTGAACGGATTCACGACGTTCAATATGAACGTTATACACTGGATCCCAAATTATGCTACCATATTCCAAAATTGGCCGAACTAATGCAATATACAATGTTTTAGTGACATATGGTTTATTAAACTGTTTTGCCCATCTTTTAATGAATGCAAGTATACTGCGGGACTTATTAACAGTCATAGTAATGTGTTGGACCAAATTAAGTTTACTATCGAGTAAAATTCTCAAATCCATGACTTCGCAAAGCGTTTCTAAATTATAACCATCTAAGTTATAGTTGTGAAAAGGGCTGTGTGATCTTGGGAATCGCACATGATTACATTTGTTCAAATTTATTTGCATTATGTTTTTTGAACGGATTCACGACGTTCAATATGAACGTTATACACTGGATCCCAAATTATGCTACCATATTCCAAAATTGGCCGAACTAATGCAATATACAATGTTTTAGTGACATATGGTTTGTTAAACTGT
>OY776281.1:13823943-13831443 GCA_963675445.1 Linnaemya vulpina
ACATTTGTATGAAAAAAGAGGATGATACAATTTTTGGTTTCCTCTAATTACTTGAGCTAAAATATAAAAAATTTTGTTGTTTGATTTAATTTGAAAACCCAACTCCGTGAGATTAAATTTTTTAAACTATCGAAACTTAAATACATACATATGTATATTGTTACATATTATTCAGTAATTGATAAATCAAGAAAACTACACAAAATATATGAACTAATTAAGTCAGTAAATTGCACCAATTGTGTAAATGGTGTTCCATTTTAGTTTTAAGTATAGAACTTAGCTAAAAAATTTGCATATGTAACAACTTTTCCAACTGCTTTGTCTACATGTACATACATATGTGTCCATCATCATATTATTACTGTTTAGTTTAAAACTAATACTCAGTATATAATATCTGTTTTGATTAATTTTCATATAATTGTAATTAAATTCAATGTCAGTTTTTCCATTTGATAGTTATAATTAAAATAAAATTAGTTTAAACAAAAATTAACCATAAAAGTGTTACCTGTTCCACTTTATTTTGTACATAACCATTTTGAGACTAATTTTCTTCTATCTTTAGGAATATAGCACTCAAACAACACAAATATTTAAAACTTTGATAAGTGTACTTTGTAATTATGTACATATACATATAATAACATATAAATAATAACAAAGGGCAGCTCTACTTAATTTTCGTTGAAAAGTTGAGATAGTTGGCAGCTCAATTCGATTTTGGGCGAACAATAGTTAAAATTAAACCTTCAAACTATTTTATCTGAAAAAAAGTTTGTTCCGAAATAGTAGGCAAATCCAAATTAAAAAGAACTTTAGAAAAATAGCAATAGTAAGGCGTAAGCGCTTTAGATACATATAGGGTATTCACACTTAGTGCTAGTTAGTCATATTGTCATGAAGTCATAAAATTTTAGACCAGTTTAAAAAAGTTTTTGTTGTGCTGCATTTAAAAAATATCATATGTATGTTTTTGCGTTGTCATAACATGCGCCAGAGATCTGAGTCGAACGACTGAAAATCTTTAGGCAAGACGGCGATAGTATATGTTTGCCGCCGTTTCACGACTAAAAAATATCAAGAGATTAGTAAATCGCAAAAACTAAATATATGCAAGTGAAAATTTTTCCTCGTTGAACTTACGGAGCTGTGGCAGCCACGGAATGTTTTCCCGTATGCCGCCGAAAAAAAATGTATCCAGCTCATAACAAGACAGCAGCTGTTAGAGTTTATATATACAAATTTATTTAGTAGACCAAGTTATGACGGGTTGTTCACACTAGTCATATATTTCGTGCTATTATTTTATGACTTTGTGACTACAGTGTGAATCCCTCAATAGTACTTTATCAAGCAGTAGGTACATATAATTCAATAACTTACAAAAACTTAAGTAACAAAAGTATTTTATCCTTGGCTTGGCTTCAAATAGATCCGTACTATTGGCCACAAAGGACTTTAATATGTAACATTAATATTATTAATAAATTTCCTTTAAGATAACGAGCACTTGTAGGTTTTAAGATATTTTACAAAGAGTTGTTGTTCAAATGTTCGATTGATATCCAAACAGTTGTTTTGAATGGAAAATACCCTAAATCTTAAATTTACAATCTATTCATTATGACTTTCATTCTTTGAAAGATGGTCAAAGTTATCGGAAATAATTAATTTTCATCAAAAACCGAACTTCGAAGAGCACCTTGATAAATTTTTTTTTGCTGTTATGACTCGATAAGTTAGTAACAATAATGTATGAAATATTAAAAATATAAGAAACATTAATCCATCAACGTTAACGATGAATCTGTCAAAAATATCATACAATAAATCCTGTTGTTCGCGGTGGATTAAACAATTTTAAAACCATTATAGCAATTGCTAAATTAACTAAAACTGAAGAGGAAGGAATTCATATATCTATATTTTTAGAAAGAAAGTGACACCTTTTTGTTACGTATTTCAAAAGTTTATATACAAATTTTAGAATAAATATTTGTCTTAATGGTGCAACTCAAAATAGTGAATTTCGATGAACAAAAACCAAAAATATTAAAATTATTTCATATATAAAGGTCCATAACCGAGTAAATTTTTATCCGAACAAAGTGTGAATATGTTCATATCTTTCAAGTAGGCATATCTTTAATAGCTGCTTAATTTAAATAATCACTTGCCAAGATTTTTAGTAATATCTTTGTAAGCTGCAAAGAATATGGTTTTGTTACGATAAAGGATTTTTAAATATATTGTTGAATATTATATTTGTGTGCAGCATCTCCAAGTCAGTTTAAAAAATATCTAATTTTAGAAGTTGATTTATCATTCGGCCTGTAAATTATTATCCTAAGGGCCATTATTACAACTTGATGTTACCTTAAAGTGAGATTTGATCGGTCGGATAATTACATTTTCATTATTACAACTTTCCTTTAATCTAAATATGTGCGATAAGTTAAAGGCAAGGTCGACTTTGCGATAAGTTCTACCAGGAGGAATTATTTTATAATTTCTTATATGTTAACATGGTAGCACCAAACATAGGTCTTCTTCAATTGAAAAGTTGTTTGCCCGTCTTCTCACAGCTCGCACGATTGTTTCTTTAGATGTTGAAATTTTTTATTTTGTAACACAAACTTATATTTTCACAAACAAAAGCTACATATATTTTTAAAATGTAAAAACAAGTGCATTATTGCCATTATAATTTTTCAAAAGTAGTCGGTAATTGCTAGCGGTATTGCCACACAATAAGAAATATACATTTAATATTACCGGCAAATTGTAATAATGGAAAGTTTCTACCGGCCACTTTATCGACTTGTTATGCTAAAGTTGGAATTTACCACCAACTTTGTCGCCAAGTTCTAATAATGGCCCTAAGTGATATTCATGTTAAGTTGTTAAACGCTATGTTCTTGTTATTATCTAAGCAGCTTGTGACTATTAGATTACTGAGTTCTTAATATCAACTTAATAATAACATATTGTAAATGAAATTTGTAGTAAAAAAGTCTAAAAATATTTTTTACGAAAACTAGAGCAATATTTAGGTCGCTTATGGACTAGTCTGTATATTATTTGCATAATTATATTTTGTTAATTTACTTTTCACAAATCAGTTTTTTTAAATTTTGCTAGTTAAACAACAACAAAATATAAACGAAACGAAAGAATCCAGTGTCACACAGCATAACAATTATAAAGCAAATATGTTGCAGCCACATGAACCAGGACTCTTATGGAGGAAGCGAAAACGAAGACATAGTTCGGAAAGCCTGTGCTGCAATAAAGTTTATTGCATTATTGTACTAATTGGATGTCTCACTCTATTGCCACATGGATTAACAACACACAATGGTATGTTATAAAACATAAAAGTAGATTTATTTCTCCATATATTTTACAAAAATAAAACAAATAAACCGGTTTTGTTTTGATATATTGTGCGACCTCAAAATATCAATAACTATAAAATATATATCATACTCAGTGAACATATTTTGTTGGTATAATAGATCCAGCATTTTGAAATGTTCAGTTTTATCTGATTTTAGCAGTTTTTTGGAGTGATGAAAAGTTTTTCAGTTTTTTTTATAAAAAAACTAATTGTTTACAATTATGTTAGACTTTTACAGTTGTTTATACTTTCATAAGTTGAGTTTTTAAAATTTTACTTTCAATTCCTTTTTTGTTTCCAAAGTTTGGAATCCAAGCCATTAATAGTTACTACAGTTTTAATACAACAATGCAATCGATTACTTTTTTTGCAGCACTGTTTTTGTTTCTGTTCAACGTATATATATTAGACACATTACAACAATATTTTCTCCGGCTCCCAACTGTCAAACTTATGTGTATAGAAAAATTAATGAAAATAATCATACAAAGATTTAGAAAGCTAGAAGTTTGGCGCGAATTTACTTATTGCTTGTATGTATGTCCATAATGAAAAGGTTAAAACTTTTGAACCAGCCATAAGAAAAAGAAGAGTGTATAATTAATAAAATTTTCAGCATACAATGGACACATATTTGAAAAGAAATGATGAGCTTTTAGTATAATGGAGCTGCTTTTTTTATACGAGTATGCAATAGTAATTTGTCTAATTTTCTAAACTGTTGTAAAGAAAGTAATAGTACACCAGATAATGCTATACTGATTGAAGATGCTGCACCTCGTTCGAGTAAAAACTCAAAAAGAAAATTGCCAAATTATGATAAATCATGGGAAATGCACATTCAAGGATTGGATCAGGAGAAATAAAAGTAATGGGGGGTATATCAGATTTAAAGATGAATATTTTAAGCGCAAAACACCAAGCAGGTGCAAAAGCTATACAAGTTCATTCAAGATTTAACTTATATTATTGTTGCTTTAGAACTTCAATAAAAAATTATATGAAATTGATTACATACATATATGTAATATATATATATATATATATATATATATATATATATATATACATATATATGTTTTAAAATTTTTGCGGTAACAGTTTTTTCTTGTAAAAATCTGTTTTCTTCTCTAATTGTAAGTTTTTTGTTTCAAAAAGGATATGGCAATACTGGATATATCATCAACCGACATGTCAGTAATTCTCTTATACTATTTGTATAGTAAAATGCAGTATTCTCCGGATCATTGTCTCACTCTTTCAAACACCATTATGAGGCACTTCCACGAATGAGTGTATATGTATAGAAAATAATTAAGAAATGTAATTCCAATACCAATTATGTAGAATAAATAACTACACGATCATAAGTAAAAGAGAAAAATTTGTTTTGTCACATATCTTCAAATGAGATCATATATATTCCATTAAATCAATATATATTCCCATAAATTTTGTCGAATAATATAATTAGAATAATATATACATACATATATTGACTAAAATTAATTCAAACAAATTAATTCGGTTGTGACTTGATTAAAATGTTGTTGTTATTATTGATTGTTTTGATGATTATGTTTTGTGTATAAGGAAGGATCTCATAGAAATATAGAAATTCGACATTGAAGGTATTTAAAGCACTAAAAACGCTACCAAGTTGGAATCGTGTGTATAAATATTTTCTGTTTTAATTTCTCACTAATAGGGAGGTCTGGACTCACAAGTCAGCTACTGAGACCATATATAACATCAAACTAAGCAAATAATAATAATATGCTCAATTTTAAATAATTTTAAAGATAAACTTCGTGACCTTAAGGATTAAAAATATTTTCTGTTGCGAATTATATTTTTTCTTTTGCATCTATTTTTCGCCTTTGGCGTCAAATAAATATGGTCCCCTAACTATGACATCAAATACAGGCGACGTATAAATTCATTTGAATAACAACAATATATTTCCACAATCATACGATGTTTGCCACAATCATAATATAATAGCATTAAGTATACATTGTTTTCTTTTACATGTATTCTTGTTCGCATTCATACAGTTTTTATGTACCCTATATATTTATTTAATCTATTTTAAACTATATATATATATATATTTATATATATATATATATATATATATATATATATACATATAAATGTATGGATATATCATAGAAAAATAAATACTTTTTTCCAAAAAAGGAGGTCTTAAGCCCAAAAACAAGCAACAAGCATGGCAGTATTTTGATGACAGTAAGACATTAGTCTTAGGAAGAGCAAACTTTACAAATTTGTTTTGAATTCTTTCTATTTTATTCATAAGGGCGTCAGGGTTTCCAAATTTGTCAGATATAAAAGTCTTTGAAATTTTTTCTTATAAAAGATCATATAGAATACGCTTTAGGTATTACACAGTCCAGATGGTGGTTAAAATATAACTCCGTGTCCAGCACAACAGCAATTTCCAATTTTCCTCTGGAAGATATTCATCAATACAGTGTTGTAGTATAAATCCATCATTAGTAGTAATTATTTCTTTATAATTTCTTATGTTATTAGCATATAATAGGAAATGACAACCGGAATATAATTTTTCAGTATCATTTATAAAACACAAAAACTGCAATGGACCTAATATACTGTTCGGACGTACCCAGATGCTGCAATATATTTGCGTCCAGACAAGGAAAAATTTTGAAGAAAAAAATTTTAATGCTCTTCTGGTTATTCACTCGCGTTCCCGTTGGCGAATATGTTGCTGGCAACATTCCATTATTATTTTTAAAGAGCAAAGTAAATTTCAACTAAGGAAATGTCAACAAAGCATATCACCGAATACCAAACCTAAAAAGAGATATGTGCTTCACAGCATAAGTAGTGCCTGTAGAGCAAACAGGAACATTGGTGCTGTTCATTACAGATTAAACATATTTTTTTAATTATATGCTTAAATATTTTTAAAACAGTTGACAATTTAGCAATTGGCCGATTATTAAAAATCTCAAATTTATTATCTCCTTTCAAAGTGGGAATAATAGAAACAACATTTTAACTGTCTACAAAACTACTTTCCGCCGAGGACTTATTAAAAATGTGATGGAGCCGTACAATTAAAAATTCAGCTAATTTTTTTACAAAAAGAAAAAAAAAACTAAGCGCATCAATAGCCATACCGAAAGAGTTCTTTGTATTGTTAGTACCAAGAGGATATCATTAGTACTTAATTGTATATAACCAAATTGAATATACCCGATTAAAAATTTTACAAACAGTGTTTGTAAAAAGCTTATCGAGAAAATTAAATTAGAGCTTATAACAAAAGTTATTCCTAAGATTTTTCAGCCTTTTTAAGCTCAATAAAGCCTTTGAACGAGATAAGCCAAGCACACAACGATTTATAATAACACGAAGAAGTATCATTACGATAAAATATACATTACAAGCTTTGAAGTTATGAGACATTATTACTACTACGTATTGTATTTTATTAAAAGTACGATAGTTCCAAAATTAATGAATTATGGTGCATGTCACTCGTATACATGGAAAAGAGATAATTTGATAAAGAGTATTTAAAAGTATCAGAAATGATACTAAGGCTAATTTTATGTAGCCTTAAGGAGAAACAGGCTGCCTTTATTGAATAAGTTACTCCACCTAAATTCATTTCAGCAGTAACATCATCAATATGTGAACTCATCTGTTAGCAGTAGCATATTTACAGGAAAAACCATATTCAAGTCAAAGTTAACGAATAATTAATATTAGGAACTAGATTTCGGTCAGAAGTAGCAATTGTATAAGTAGAATTATTTTCAATCAGTACAGGAACTATATCTTTATTTTGTTATTTTTCGTAGTCGATTTTCTGTGTTTAGGTGAAGACTGGTTTGGAGATTTTGTATTCTCGAATGACTTGTAGACATTAAAAAGTTTACCATAAATAGAGGTAACTTTCGAACGCTTGCGTGCTTCCAGTCAGTATATTCCAAACATTTAAATTCATTATAACAATTTACATATGGGGAATATTTGGTTGTTCAGTTAATGCGTCAATGCCTTTGTTTTGTATTTTTGCTTGAAGATTTAAAATA
>OY776281.1:13836443-13853943 GCA_963675445.1 Linnaemya vulpina
GTTCATTCAAGATTTAACTTATATTATTGTTGCTTTAGAACTTCAATAAAAAATTATATGAAATTGATTACATACATATATGTAATATATATATATATATATATATATACTCTTTGTGTTCTGAGTGGCGATTGGAATGTCTGCCTGTCAGACATGCTGTGTGTGTGACGATTGGTGAGTCTGTATGACAGTCCGTTTTCTTGCTTTCCTGAATTTTGCGCAACTGGGTCACTATGAAATGTTATAAGATGTACATATTCATGCGTACATAAATATCTACAAATTTATTTCATTTACGCATATACATACAAACAAATAATAAGCGTTTATTCTTTGTGCCCAAATATTCCCTTGACCATTTGAATGAATGAACCATTGTTTAAACATATGCATTGTTTTAAAATTTTGAAATTTTAATTGCCAAATTTATGTTAATTGGTTTTTTTTTTAGTAATTTGATACTTTAGTGTTTGTGTGTGTGTATTTTCCCACGGTTAAATAGGGTGTTCACATTGTGGTTCTTTTTTTTTTATAATGTTGGGGTAGGCGTGGGAATTTGTGTCTGTCCATATGTGACCTTGGGAATACATGTCCGTCCGTATGTGAGCGTGGGAATTTGTGTCTGTCCATATGTGACCTTGGGAATACATGTCCGTCCGTATGTGAGCGTGGGAATTTGTGTCTGTCCATATGTGACCTTGGGAATACATGTCCGTCGGTATGTGAGCGTGGGAATTTGTGTCTGTCCATATGTGACCTTGGGAATACATGTCCGTCGGTATGTGAGCGTGGGAATTTGTGTCTGTCTATATGTGAGCGTAGGAATTCTGTCTGTCTATGTGTGCTATAGCCTAATAGAAAATAAGAAATTTTTAGGAACATTAGAACATTTTTTTAGGAATTACACTATTTCAAGAGTGTTGTAGTTATATATGGATGGCCTTAATGTTTGTGGTTCGTTTCTTCTTGCTGGAGTGAGATTTCTTCTTTTATTTTTTGTTTGTTTTTAATTTTGGTGTGTGTTTACTTAAGACGTTTTGTCCAGCAATTCAGTTATTTCTTTTTTGTTTGCAATGCGTGAGTCTGGGGGAATAATTTGATTATTCTGATCTTGAAGACGTTGTGAAAAAAAATTTACTATTGCATAAATATTGAAACTGATACTTTGTTTATTTTATACATGACGATCATCGATGGATTTTATTTGGGGATCTGGATGGTGGTGCGGTTTCTGTATTTTGTAGAATATGAATATTTATGCTATGTTTAAGTGTGTGTGTGTGCTTTTGTGTTCTGAGTGGCGATTGGAATGTCTGCCTGTCAGACATGCTGTGTGTGTGACGATTGGTGAGTCTGTATGACAGTCCGTTTTCTTGCTTTCCTGAATTTTGCGCAACTGGGTCACTATGAAATGTTATAAGATGTACATGTTCATGCGTACATAAATATCTACAAATTTATTTCATTTACGCATATACATACAAACAAATAATAAGCGTTTATTCTTTGTGCCCAAATATTCCCTTGACCATTTGAATGAATGAACCATTGTTTAAACATATGCATTGTTTTAATTTTTATTAATATGTAATATTTATCAAATTATGTATATATTTTTATTTATATCTCAATTTAAATTTGCCTCTACTACATCCGCTGCCTCTAACAACAATTGATCGTCTCCATACATCGCAAGAAAAAGAGGTATATCTATTTTTGGGAGTATTTCAACACTCAATATTTCTATTTGAGGTTTGATTGCTACCTTTCTTCGATAGTCTGTTGTGGTTGGCGGCGAAGACACCGCTAAAAAGTGACCCTCATCGCCTGTTAGCATATCATCGTATTCTGTATTCGAAGGATTTGATATCTCAGGTGCAGATGTTGGCTGCGATGACAGCTCTAACAAAAGTTCCTAATCTCCTTCAAGATGTTTCTCGAACTCTTCCTGTCTGGATTTTCTTAGATATTCCTTCAAATGGTGACGCTGAAGTCTGCGATACAATGGTGTGTACCAGAAGGGCTTCATTTTACAAATAAAAGCTGAACCTAAAATTTTCATAATTCTGCTTTTAAAAATTTGTTTAGCTACAAAACTTTTGTAGTTTGTCATTTATATAAATATTGTCCACTTAGCAGTTTCATTCCCATAAACATTTTGTATCGTAGAGGCATACATAATCATGTCCCTATACTCTATATATATATCACTTATCAAAATGTTTGTTTTCATAACAATGGTCTACGTAGCAGTTTCATTCCCGTAATCATTTTGTATCGTAGAGGCATGCATAAGCATTTCTCTGTACTCTATATATATATCACATTCCGTTCAAAACTTTATAAGGTATATGCATGCACAAGCATGTCTCTGTACTCTGTAGATATCACTTATCAAAATTTTTGTTTACATAAATATTGTCTACGTAGCAGTTTCTTTTGCCACAAAATTTTGGAACGTCTCTACATGCATAAGCATGTCTACGTATGTTTGTTTACATAAATATTGTCTACGTAGCAGTTTCATTCCTTTAAACATTTTGTATTGTAGAGGCATGCATAAGTTCCATCTCATATACCCGCTGTACCTCTAAAACTACTTTTTAAAATTTTGCAACCAACGATTTTTGTAGCTACAAATTACTAACTACACAAATACTGAAAACTATTTTGTTGAAATGTAGCGTACTAGACCATACTAAACATTTTCGCGAATTAATATAAATCAACTTTGTTAGGACTAAAGTCAGTACATTTTTGTACATCAAACCAATAAGTCGTGAATGCTTCAAAACTCCTTGTGTTTTGAAAAATATAAATTTTTCAATGTTACATACTTAAAACAGTATATAAGTGCATTTGAATAAATATATATAAAAAAAATATATAAAAAATATGAGTTCTTCAGTTTTTCGTTGTAATATCTGTAATAAGCAATACAGATACCAAAAGTGCTATTTAGAACATTGCAAAAATCATGTTCAACCCTAAGGTGTGCAGCAGTCCGTACAACCCCAAAATGTGCAGCAGTCCGTAGAACCTCAAGATGTATATCATTCCACACAACCCTATAACCCAATGGTCCACAACAATTTGCTTTATCAGTATTCCGTGCAGTATCAGTATCCAGTGCAGTAATCAGTATCCAGTGCAGTATCAGTATCCAGGTTCCAGCGTATCCTTTGTATCCATATCCAGTGTCAACCAACCAATTCACAGCAGCTATGGAAAATCCATATCCCATTGAATATCGCGTACCTATACAGTTGCAGCAAAATAATATGCCTAATTATTACCCAAGCTATTTGCCCGTAGAGAATCCTCCTGGACATGGATATAAGTCAAGTTATTCCACATGATCAGGCAAATAAACAAAATGATGAAGTAGAAATGGATATCTCAAATTCTGCGGATGATCTACTCTCTCAAGCTCCAAATGAATGCAAATATTATATAATAAATAGTGCTTTTAAAAATAATATTACAACATTTGGAGTTTCAAAAAGTAAAGACTGTCTGTTATTTGAAGATGCTATAAAGGAAAATAGACCTATCATCAAGGAAAGACTTCAAAATAGTATAGCTGTGCATAATATTATTAAGTTTAATATTACTCTCATTGGGGAGTATATTAAAATTGTTGGTGATGATATGGAATTGTGTACTATTTCACATAGAGCGAAAATGGATCTTTTGTTCTTTGCAGATGATGTTGAGGAAATGATAACAAAACAACTGCAAGAAATCCACAACAAAATGTCCGAGTTTCAAGAGCGGGATTCTGGCTGGACTCTAATTAGAATTGTTCATCTCGAAGTTGCAGTAAATAAGTCAGCTTTGGTGAGAGGATCAAGTTGGATTAGTACGCCAGAGAAACTAAAAAGTAAAATGGCATAGATAAATGTTCAAAACAATGACATTTATTGTTTTAAATGGGCCATTATATCTGCACTGGATACATCTGATATTAAACCCAGACAACGGTGCAGCTCATATAATATTGCGCTGATATTATTCATTTGCAAAACGGGATTGAAATTGATTTTACAAATTTAAAGTTCCCGTTAGCATTAAGAAGTATTAAGACATTTGAAGAACGCAATCCTGATATTAACGTTAATCTATTCGGATATAGCATGAAAGCAATGAAATTGTTGGACCGTACCACAACACCAAGAAAGAAAAACATAGACATGTAAATTTAATAGTTTTAGAAAATACTGAAGGATACCATCACTATATTTTTATTAAACAAATATCAAAGTAAGTCAAGAAATATACATATACACCAATGCACATATAAATATATTGATTGCAAATTTATATCTATTTTCCTTCCACAGACTTTTAAAACACCAGACCACGAAACACTGGAAAAAACTGATGTTTTGCAACAGCTGTCTGCAATATAGCCACAATGGTAGGACTATGGAGCCACATAAATTGGAATGTGGACAAATTGTGTCTGAGCTTCCATCAGAGGACAAGTCAACATTATGCTTCAAGGACCATCAACGACAGATGGATGTACCATTTGTTGTATATGCAGATTTTGAATGCGTATTGCAGGATACTAGTATTAGAGTAAGTGACAAAAGTAGGTATAGCAAAAAGCACATTCCTTGTGCTTTTAGTTATTATATTAAATGTAAGCATAATGATAAGTTAGATAAGTTTAAAATATATACGGGGGAAGATGCAGGCGAAAAGTTTGTAGATTGTATAATTAGCGATTGCGAAAATATTTACAATGATTATTTGAAAAACAAGAACCGAATGGATGATTTATCTCCTTTCGAAAATTTTAATTTTCGAAATGCGATAAATTGTTACATATGTCATAAATATCTAAGCAATGATAGAGTGAGAGATCACTGCCGCATAAGTGGTAAATTTAGAGGAGCTGCTCATTATATATGCAATTTAAAATTTCAAATTCCAAAATTTATACCAATCTATTTCCACAATTATTCATCTTATGACTCACATCTTTTTGTTAAAGAGTTGGGTAAAAAATCTGACAACAAATGATCGACAACTACAACCTTGAACTTAGATTTTTGGACACAATTCGTTTTATGCCTGAAAGCTTAGAATTTTTAGCTAATAATCTTTCAGAGCAAGACTTTCACATCATTAAAACACAATTTAAAACAAAAAAAGAGTTTGATCTTGTGAGAAGGAAAGGCGTTTTTCCTTATGATTTCCTAAATTCTTTTGAAAAATTGAAGTTAGTTCAGCTTCCAGCAAGGGAAGATTTCTTCAATCACCTCAATAATAAGGAGTGTTCGACTGAAGACTATGAGCATGCGAAAGAAGTTTGGAATGCTTTCAGCTGCAAAACCTTGCAAGATTATATGGAAGTTTATTTAAAAAATAAACTTATATCTTACTTGCAGATATATTTGAAAATTTTCGAAAGGTTTGTAAGATTATCTATCACCTAGATCCATGTCAATATTATACTGCACCAGGACTATCGTGGGATGCTATGCTAAAGTATACAAATATAGAACTAGAGCTTTTGACGGACATAGATATGTAGAATTTCTTCAAGAAAGGAATACGTGGTGGACTTGTACAATGCAGTAACCGATATTGAAAGGCTAACAACAAATATTTACCTGATTTCGATAGAGAGAAGCCCTCAGAATTTATTGTGTATTTAGACGCAAATAACCTCTATGGTTGGGCTATGTCTGAGTATCTACCTTATGGCGGATTCAGATGGCTATCAGCTGAAGAGCTAAATCTGGATCCTAAAACCATAGATGATAGTTCAAGTGATGGATATGTCTATGAAGTTACTTTAGACTATCCTTCTCATTTGCATGACTCTCACAATGACCTTCCTTTCTGTCCGGAAAACAAAAAAATTCAGCAAACAAAGCACACTAAATTTAGTGCAGATTTTTCCACAAAACAAACATACGTCATACACTATAGAGTTCTCAAACAATGTTTGAAGTATGGTCTAGTTCTAAAAAAAGTGCATCGGATTCTCACTTATAAACAATCAACCTGATTGAAAAGTTATATAGACTTAAACACCAAACATAAAGCAACTGCAAAAAACGCATTTGAGAAAAATTTCTTCAAATTACTAAATAATGCAGTGTATGGTAAAACTATGGAGAATGTGGAAAAGAGAAAGGATGTACGAATAGTTACGAACTGGAACAGAACAAACTGTAATCATTTAGCAGCTCAAGATTGGATATCTAAACCTAATTTTCATAGTTTGTGAATATTTTCTGAGAATATGGTAGCGATTGAAATGAATAGAGTGAAAACCTATTACAATAAACCTTTATATTTAGGATTTTGTATATAAGAGCTTTCAAAATGGAAAATGTATGATTTCCATTATGGGTACATGCAACCCAAATTCAAGTCGAACTTATCACTGAATTATATGGATACTGACTCTTTCATTTACACAGTAAAAACAGAAGACTTTTGCGCTGACATAAAAACTGACGTCGTCCACAAGTTTGATACGTCTGATTACCCAAAAAACAATATATATGGTTTCCCTCTAGTAACCAAAAAGGAATGAGAATTGTGGAAAAATAATGAAGGAGTTTGTAGGATTGAGATCAAAGATGTATTCCTTTAATGTGCAGTATGAAAATGATATTAAAAAATCGAAAGGGGTAAAGAAATGCATTCTTGATTAGTGCGACACAACTTCTTATAGAAACTATTTATTTAATAAGTCTACTGTATATGATGACATGTTAATATTTAAATCAAAAGTTCATCAAATTTATACAAATGAAATAAATAAAGTAGTGTTAAATTATACAGACGATAAAAGAAAAATAAGAAGTGATAAGATGAGTACATAAGCATGGTATCATTTTCGAATCGAGGAAACTAATCCCGATTATGAACTTGACATGCTACTGTGGGAAATTTCAAGACTAGAAGAGGAAGAAGCAATGCAATAATTGTATCCCTATTTTTAAGTAATAATTTTTATATATATTTAAGTAGTGAAATCTATTAATAAGTAAAAAAAATTGTTGTATTGTTAAGAGAAATAAACAAAAATTGTACAAATATATATAAAATGAAAAACATTCAGAGTTTGTTTTGTGATTTATTATTTAGTTTCATCGAAATATTACATAATACGAATTAATTAAATGATTTATCATAATTTTTCTTAAGTAAAATACGGAGCACCGACAGGTATCTGGCCCTTCCTCACAATCTGGATAGCTCCATGGACAAGACTTAAAGTGACCATCGTCCTTGTCCTCATCTTCCATTATACCAAAATCATAATTTTCATTCAACATATCGAGGAACATTTTCACCATTTCCATGTGTTCGTATAGTTGACATCCCTCAAAATCAACTAAGAATTGTGCGAGCTTGTTTCTAATGTCACTCATGATTTTTATGGAATATTTTATACTATTACCAAAATTTACTTCCGATCTTTTTGAATGTCAGTTCTCTACTAATAATTGTTTTCAACGAACAAGTTGAAGAGAAATTTTATATAATTTATAAAACTAAATCTGCGTTCCACTCCAAAAACAAATTCAAATTTTAGAGTAAAGGACTCAAAAATGTATATAAGTATCTCTCTATCTTCTTCTAACACCAGATTTTATTATTTATCTTTTCGTCTATTGCTCCCTCTCCACCCCACACACACACACACAAATCTAATATCATTGCTTAATAATTTTCAGTTAGACTTCTTAAAGTCTAGAAAGCTTATATCGAGATTAATTCGAAATTTAAGTTCAAACTTATAAGTTGTGAAACACTTATAGCGCAATGAGTTTAATAAGCAAATTCATTTCCTGTAATACAAAATCCTTAATCCATATAAAGGATTAAGATGAATCATCCAAATACACCATCGTACGTGCAAAGCGATAACAACAAAGTATGGGGAAACAGTTCAACTTGAACTGGAAAACCATATAATGTTTCTCCCCAACCGATATAATATTTTAACAGATGTCGAATTAGATGATTTTTCAAGTGATAAATATCGACTACAAAGAAAAGGAGAGCGAAACCTTATCCTGGATAGTGAGATGAATGAGTTTTTGATACTAAACTCCCAGTACCCCGTTTGGCAGTAAAAAAATGTTATGTGCATATATTTTGTAATTAACAAGAAAAAAATAATAATAATAATAAAAAATAAAATGTTTTTAAATATATATGATTTTGTTTTATTTAATATATTTGGTTATCTCATAAAGAAACTTCAAACATAAGTGGCCACAATTATATGTATTAAAGTTTTGATATTGATTATAGTTGCATTCAATATTTCTACCTAAATATTTGATTAATTCTAGAGGAGGTTGTAAATTTCCAAAGCTGTCGTAATATGGTACCTGATAAGCTGATCTCATACCTGATGAGCTGATCTGATACCTGATCTGTTAACCTGATCTAATAAACTGATCTGCTTCCTATTGAACTGACCTGATAACTAAAATGAACGAACAAATTTTTAAAGACTTGGTCACTACAAGAAATATCTTTAAGAAAAAGCTTCGAAGTATAGAAACTGGTGAAATAAATACACATGAACAATTAAGAGATACATTCAAGCCTATCACAGAACCTTTAAAAGAATTTATCAATAACTCTAAATACGTTGGTAGACCGGTTAAAAAAGAACCGAGTGATTAGGAAACTGGAATTGATGACAATGAAAGTTTTAATCCTCAGAATTCAACAATAAAATTGGAAACGAGTACGCCCAAGGAACTAATTGAAGAATCAATGTTTAAACAATCGAATAGTAAAAGTAGCAGTAATTATGATGAAGATGACTTTTACTCACAAAATTCGAATAATGAAGAAATTTATCCTGACTTATCACTATTAGAATCGAGAAACGAACTAGATACTAACTATGGTCCACATAAAGACAATAATAACCTGGCTCTCACGCCAGGACTGTTTTCTTTAATGTTTCATAAAACACCAAAAAACTATGACAAATTCGAGCTTGAAATCTATAAAAAAAATATTACTTACTACCAATGCTCACAGGAGAGACAACAAGTCTGATGGTCAAATCAAAGGGAGCCCATAAGTACAAACATATTATTGGAAAACTTTTCAAAGGAGAAAATCATACAAGCTCATCAGATGTAACAAAAACTAATTATTTAGGAAGGGGTTTGATGCAGTTTAACCCTCATAATCCAAACTATATATACTGGGATGATCCAAACGAGTTGGTAGATCGACTTAGACTACTGCTTGCATCACAGTCTGCAGGCCATACTAATCACAACAACGAAATTGTCTCAATTATTGAAGAACTACGGGAAGCTAATATAATTGTATAAACTATATACATACATAGATTTTTTTATAAAACATGTCCGTTGATAAATTTGGGCATTTTTTAGGCGCATACAAAAATGCGCCTAAGTTGTTGGGCTTCTTTATGGATACGAACAAAAACATTGATGTCCAATACAAGAGAATCAAAAATGTTGCAAATGCTCTGGAGGAAAACGATGTTATCAGTAAATTGTTTCTGCAAACTGAACTCAAAAAAAGCACCAAGAAGTAGCTTTCCAGTTAGAAAATCTTAATGCTCATTTGCAGGATATCAATAAGAAAATGGACGATAATAAATCACTTTTTGATATGAAAATTGAAGAGTTACGAGAAAAAATTTATAGAATAGAAAGTTACATGTTCGTGTCATTAGCTGAAAGTGCACCAAGTAGATCACAACACACTTAAAACAGTGACTGGAAAAATAAAATGTCTTCTAAAAGAAATATTGTAAATGAATTACATAAGCGGTCCCGAAAACGTTTTGTACGTCGTAGAGTTGTGATGAAAGGAATGGATGATCTTTGGCAGGCTGATTTAGTTGAAATGGGAAATTATTCCTTAGACAATAGAAATTATCGAGTAATTGATACATTCTCAAAATTTGCTTGGGCAGTACCTTTGAGAAGAAAGAATGCATTTGAAACAACCCAGGCAATAAAGAATATTTTCAAATTGGGACGAATACCAAAAACTTGCAAACTGACGATGGTAAAGAATTTTTCAATGAACATTTCAATCAGTTGATGAATAAATACAATATTAATCACTACTCAACATATAGCACTATGAAAGCCTCAATAGTAGAACGATTCAATAGAACATTAAAAGGAATGATGTGGAAGGAACTTAGCTTAAATGGTTCATATAATTGGATTGATATGTATAGAGATTTACTTGATGCATACAATAGAAAAATTCATCGCACCATTAAAATGTCACCGATTAAAGTAAATTCAACAAAATTTAAATGCAGGAGATCATGTACGCATAAGCAAATATAAAAACATTTTTGAAAAAGGTTATACTCCGAATTGGACAACAGAAATCTTTACAATTAAAAGAGTACAAAATACATATCCTACAACATATACATTAGAAGACTATCGCGGAAATCCTATTAAAGGTGGATTCTATGAAGAAGAACTTTCAAAAACCAGATATCCAAATACATACCTAGTTGAAAAGGTTCTCAAAACTAAAGGACAGAAAGTGTTTGTAGAGTGGCTGGGCTTTGGTAATGATCACAATTCTTGGATAAGCAAAGATGAGATATTGTAAATGGAAGAATGCAATAAATAAACAACAACAACAACAATGGCATCAATATTTAATTTAGTTTAAAATAAGTAAATAAACAATAAATACGAAACTGATTCTTATAAATCATACTGTGTGTTTAACCTCATTTATTTACAATCAAACAGTCACAATGTCACCTATGAATGAACCTATGAATGTGCTCTAACTGATTTTGATTCATACAATAGTATCCCAAATGTGGATGTCTACAACAATATATTTCATATCGGTTAACTTTTAATTAAAATACCGATCGGATCTTATGAATTAAATGATATAGTTGACTATATAGAAGAACAATACAAACGATATAGACCAGAAAACAAAATTTTGATTGAAGCTAATAACAATACAATGCAAGTTAAAGTCAGCAGCTCTAAAGAACCAATATATTTTAATAAAGAAAATACAATAGGTAGACTTTTAGGATTCAATAGCAGAATATTAACGCCAAACAAAGAACATTACTCTGATCTTCCAGTGAATATCTTTAAGGTGAATATCTTGAGGATTGAAAGCAGTATTGTGGTTAATACTTATATGAATAATTCTAAAGCTCATACACTACATGAATTTCCGATTAATGTACCGGCTGGATATAAAATAGTTGAGATTCCCAAAAATCTTATTTATTTGCCAGTAAACTCCAGAGAGATAAGTTCACTAGCTCTTCGCGTGGTTGATCAAAACGGCGACTTAATTAATTTCAGAGGTGAGGAAATTACAATACGAATACATTTAAGGACAACTAAATAATGATAATATACAACACGAATATATCGAAGAATACTACAGCAACATCTAATTCTCAAACGTTACAACCTAAGCAACAATTGAAAAGATCTGTTCGTCAAAAATCGCTTACAGCAGCAAACAAGAGTTTTCTCAAGTCACTGAACTTTAAACTGAAAACAAAACGAGTTCAATAATAGACGTTTTAGATAAACCAATATCTGATGAAAATATAATCAAAAAGGATTCTCACACATACATACCATACCTTCAGTCTTTTAACAACAACGATGAAATAAGAATTTCAATACAAAACCAAGATCTATATGTGTTACCCAGTGAAAGCTATATATATGTGGAAGGACTTGTAGATGAAAAAACATCGAAATCTACACCCAACTTTCAGTTGAAAAACAATTTTGTTGCATATCTCTTTGATGAAATTCGCTATGAACTAAATGGTATTGAAATTGATCATACAAGATATTTGGGAGCCACCAGTACCATAAAAAATTTGGTTTCTTTATCACCTACGGAAAGCGTTATATTACAAAATGCTGGATGCAATAAACTTGATGAAATAAATCTTTAAAATGGAAATTTTAATTTCTATGTACCACTCAAACTTCTTTTAGGATGCGCTGAAGACTATAGTAAAGTTTTATTAAATGGTAAACATGAGTTGATACACTTGCGTAATAACAACGGTGAGGATCTTGTACACTCGAATGTTTCCACTGAGAAAGCAAAACTTACAATTTCACTAATATCATGGAGAATTCTACATGTTCAATTATCTGATCATAGTAAATTGAATATGATAAAAATACTTAATAATGGTGCTGCTATACCAATGGCATTCCGAAGTTGGGATTGTCTTATGAATCCACACCTTAATACGGGGACCAATCACATATGGAATGTGAAACTAGCTGCTAATAAAGAACGCCCTCGTTTTGTGTTTATTGCCTTTCAACAAGAAAACAAGTTTTTTCATTGTGATCTTACTAACGTAAAAGTACATTTAAACTCCACCTCTTACCCATATGACGATCTTAATATAAAATTCAAAAATGAGCGCTATACGATTCTATATGATATGTATCTAAGATTCCAACAAAGCTACTACATGAAACAACCCCAACCTCTTCTAACAGGTCAAGAGTTTAAAAATAACGCTCAAATTATTGTAGTTGATGTCAGTCACCAAAACGACACGCTCAATACCGGACCAATCGACATAAAAATTGAATTTGAAACAGCAACACATATTCCAGCAAAAACATCAGCTTACTGCGTTCTTATTCATGACCGCGTAATAGAATACATACCAATAAAAGGTCAAGTCCGGAAGGTCTTATAAATTAAATAACATGGATGGTGATATTGTTTTTGTAGACTTGCAAGGTCTCAAAAATAATTCCAATGACTTCATCGCAAAAGAACTAGCTGTAGTTTTCAGCAAAAACGAATACCTCAATTTCATTATAAAAATTCACAAATATATGTTAAGAGGGAAGAGAAGAAAAAATTGCTGGAAAAAATTATTCATCAAACAGTTTATAACATTGAAGACATTGGCTGCATTAATTTTAAACAAATGGAAACTAAGCATTCAATATATCTCTATTGTAACTATCACGACTATGGTGTTTGTGCCTTAAGGAATGCAATTTTACTTAAAAATGAAAATCCTAACAAACTTTTAAATAAATGCTTATAAAAATTAAAATAAATGTCTTTTTTTTCAAATAAAAACCTACATACATATTTTTTTTTTTCAGAGAACACAAAAACAAACAAACAAACAAACACAATGGTTCGTTCATTCAAATGGTCAAGGGAATATTTGGGCACAAAGAATAAACGCTTATTATTTGTTTGTATGTATATGCGTAAATGAAATAAATTTGTAGATATTTATGTACGCATGAATATGTACATCTTATCACATTTCATAGTGACCCACTTGCGCAAAACCCAGGAAAGCAAGAAAGCGGACTGTCATACAGACTCACCAATCGTCACACACACACACAGCCTGTCTGACAGGCAGACATTCCAATCGCCACTCAGAACACAAAAACACACACACACACTTAAACATAGCATAAATATTCATATTCTACAAAATACAGAAATCGCACCACCATCCAGATCCCCAAATAAAATCCATCGATGATCGTCATGTATAAAATACACAAAATATCAGTTTCAATATTTATGCAATAGTAAATTTTTTTTCACAACGTCTTCAAGATCAGAATAATCAAATTATTCCCCCAGACTCACGCATTGCAAACAAAAAAGAAATAACTGAATTGCTGGACAAAATGTCTTAAGTAAACACACACCAAAATTAAAAACAAACAAAAAATAAAAGAAGAAATCTCACTCCAGCAAGAAGAAACGAACCACAAACATTAAGGCCATCCATATATAACTACAACCCTTTTGAAATAGTGTAATTCCTAAAAAAGTGTTCTAATGTTCCTAAAAATTTCTTATTTTCTATTAGGCTATAGCACACATAGGCAGACAGAATACCTACGCTCACATATGGACAGACACAAATTCCCACGCTCACATACTGACGGACATGTATTCCCAAGGTCACATATGGACAGACACAAATTCTCACGCTCACATACCGACGGACATGTATTCCCAAGGTCACATATGGACAGACACAAATCCCCACGCTCACATGCCGACGGACATGTATTCCCAAGGTCACATATGGACAGACACAAATTCCCACGCTCACATACGGACGGACATGTATTCTCAAGGTCACATATGGACAGAAACAAATTCCCACGCTCACATACGGACGGACATGTATTCTCAAGGTCACATGTGGACACCCACAAATTCCCACGCTCACATACCGACGGACATGTATTCCTAAGGTCACATATGGACAGACACAAATTCCCACGCTCATATATGGACGGACATGTATTCCCAAGGTCACATATGGACAGACACAAAGTCCCACGCTCACATACGGACGGACATGTATCTCAAGGTCACATATGGACAGACACAAATTCCCACGCCTACCCCAACATTATAAAAAAAAAACAACAACAATGTGAACACCCTATTTAACCATGGGAAAATACCCACACACAAACATTAAAGTATCAAATTACTAAAAAAAACCAATTAACATAAATTTGGCAATTAAAATTTTGAAATTTTAATTGCCGAAATTTGACAATTTTAATTGTCCTGGCACATACAGTATCCTACTACTGTCTCTGAAAATATCAACTTAATCGTTAATAAACTTCTTAAAAATTTATTTAGAAATTAAAATCGGATTATTCTGTCTTGTGTCATGTTCTTTAGTGAGAATTTTTCGGATAGAAGATTGGGGGATTCACACTGTAGTTCTAAGGTCATAAGTCATAATATAATAACACGAAATATATGACTAGTGTGAACAATCCGTATAACTTAGTCTGCCAAATAATTTGTATATGTAAACTAAAACAGCTGCTGTATTGATATGAGCTTCGTACACCTTTTTGGCTGCGGCAATTGGAAAAACTTTCAGTGGCTACCAGCTGCAAAAGTTAAACAAGAGAAATTTTGTGATTTTATTTTTATTGAACATTTTTATTTTGCTAGAAATTTTTGTCTAGTTTAGGTTTAATTCTCTTTAAAATATTTTTGTTTTCTAAATATGTGATTTAAGGTACAGACATATACATAGGTGTGAATAATTTTTAGCAGTTTCTTAGTCGTGAATCACATATAAGCAACAGCGGCAAACATATACTATCGCCGTCTCACCGAGTGATTTTTAACCGTTCGTCAAAGATCTCTAGAGCTTTTTTATGACAAAACAAAAACTATACCTGAACGAGTGCTATTATTTTATGATTTTTTTAATATACACCATAACAAAAATTATTTTAAAATGGTTTAAAATGTTATGACTTTATGACTAAATAGTACACGGTGAGAAAACCCTAATATTTATAACTATACTAGTTATGATATTTCATGGAGGTTATGGATTAATATATTGATTATAATAAAAATCTATTAAGAGTATAAAATAAGAACAAAATATGTTTTCAATCATCAGGTGTTTCACAAAATGAGGATTTTTTAAGCGTGAGAAGCTCCTCTTAATATTATAGAGCATAGGTACAGGTTTGTAAAATAATACCACCACAAATGTACCAATAAGCTCACAAAATAATACTTGTATACTTATAAATTGTTCAGTTTTCTCAGCTAACTTGACTTAATATATATGTATACAAACTTATATGTATACAAACTTATATGTATGCAACCTTTTTATAGACAAATTCTAAATTTTTTTTATAAATGCCTAATTTATACTTATATTATATTGCTTGTTTGTAATAACATTATAATTTTAGTTTTGGAATTGTAGTAAAAGAATTCTAAAAACAACAAAGTGAAGTTAATTCTAGTAGTTTCAATATAAACAGGTGAATAGAAAAACTAAACCACAAAAAATAATAGCAAATATGAGTTGCCAACGTAATTGAAATAAAAAGATAAAAATGAACATCACCAGTGAAAGTTCGTATATTGTACCAAAGATCACAATTGCCGTACCTAACTATGGAAAAATCAATTATACCAACTAATACATACATACATATATATATATATATATATATATATATATATATGTATATATATATATATATATATATATATATATATACATATATATATATATATATATATATATATATATACTTAAATATATATATATATATATATATATATATATATATATATACATATATATATATATATATATATATATATATGTATATATATATATATGTATATATATATATATATATATATATATATATATATATGTATATATATATATATATATATATATATATATATATATGGATTTATATCTATATACATATATATGTATACATATATACATATGTATATATATATATATATATATATATATATATATTTATACATATATATAAATATATATATATATATATATATATTTTTTTTTTTACATAATAATAGCAACTATCAATAGTGGCCCCACGATACTAGCACTACCCTGAAACAATACGATATTTCGTCAAGGTGGGTAGTCTTATCAGTATTATTCCTACGTCCTCCTTAGCTCCTAAGTAAGGAAGTTAGTTACTAACGAATTCTAAGACGTGTTAATTCTTTCACGAATCTGTTCTAATTTGTGAAGTTCTATTAGAACTAGCCGTACAAAATTACACACGCTGGTCCAATTTAATAAGGATTCTAGCATGAAAGAAATTATATTTCACGGGCTGATCATACGCCCCAACGTTTCTTCTAAATACGACCTCCAGTTGTTGAATCGTGAGCAGACAAAGACGACTTGCTGTGCATCTTCAACAACATTCCCACTGCAATGTGTGCAGAACGGAGAATCGTCGTGCTTGAAACGGAATAGATACGACCTAAAACAACCATGTCCAGACAAGAACGGCGTTAGGTAATAGTTTAAATCGTCATGTTTCCTAGTCGGGTATTAATGTCTATTTCCATTTTCCCTTTTCAGTGGTTGACCAGCGTTCCTCCCACTTCTTTAGACATAAGTTTGCGTTATCCCTATTCATGATTTCGAAGTCGATTGGGGTCATACCCGCAATGATAAAAGCAGCTTCGTCCGACACCGTTCGAAATGCACTATATACTCTCAAAGCGGCTAGCCTACATACAGAGGATACCAACCTCACATACATATGTGGAGTAAAGCAGGTTTTTGATGCTTTTTATGTATCGCAAGTGCTCACGAAAAGTTAGACGTGTATCAATAATCACGCCTAGATATATCAAAAAAGCCTTTGATGGTTACAAGAGGTGCCAACATTCAGGGTAATAGTTTCCACAGCCTTACGGCTACTAATCAAAACCGCTTCGGTTTTATGACCAGCTAGAGTGAATCCCATTGAGGTAATCTAGGTTTTTACTATTTGCACACTGGCATTCGCAATGGTTTTTGCCTCTAATTAATTCTTTGGCTTCACACATTAACGCTATGTAGCCTCCGAATCCTATTATATTTACCCTTTCAGTTAAACTTAGCCGTAGTACTCCATCGTCC